>JBBPBR010001246.1:0-17952 GCA_037974775.1 Cicer pinnatifidum | reverse complement strand
AACTTATTGGATGCACAAGATTGGTTAAAAACCCTAATTGGGCAAGAATAAGCCTAGGGAGGACGAAGATGACCTAATCGATCATCCAATGACACAAACACACCTATTGGATGCACAAGATTGGGTAAAAACCCTAATTGGACAAGAATAAGCCTAGGGAGGACGAAAATGACCTAGTTGATCATCTATTGCCACAAACACACCTATTGGATGCACAAGATTGGTTAAAAACCCTAATTGGACAAGAATAAGCCTAGGGAGGACGAAAATGACCTAATTGATCATCCAATGACATAAACACACGTATTGGATGCAAAAGATTGGTTAAAAACCCTAATTGGACAAGAATATGCCTAGGGAGGACGAAAATGACCTAATTGATCCTCCAATGACACAAAGAACTTATTGGATGCACAAGATTAGTTAAAAACCCTAATTGGACAAGAATATGCCTAGGGAGGACGAAAATAACCTAATCGATCATCCAATGACACAAACACACCTACTGGATGCACAAGATTGGTTAAAAACCCTAATTGGACAAGAATATGCCTTGGGAGGACGAAAATGACCTAAATGTTAATCCAATGACACAAATGAACTTATTGGATGCACAAGAATGGTTAAAAACCCTAATTGGACAAGAATATGCCTAGGGAGGACAAAAATGACCTAATTGATCATCCAATGACAAAAACACGCCTATTGGATGCACAAGATTGGTTAAAAACCCTAATTGGACAAGAATAAGCCTAGGGAGGACGAAAATGACCTAATTGATCATCCATTGCCACAGACACACCTATTGGATGCACAAGATTGGTTATAAACCCTAATTGGACAAGAATATGCCTAGGGAGGACGAAAATAACCTAATTGATCATCCAATGCACAAACATACCTATTGGATGCACAAGATTGGTTAAAAACCCTAATTGGACAAGAATAAGCCTAGGGAGGACGAAAATGACCTAATTGATCATCTATTGCCACAAACACACCTATTGGATGCACAAGATTGGTTAAACACCTATTGGATGCACAAGATTGGTTAAAAACCCTAATTGGACAACAATAAGCCTAGGGAGGACGAAAATGACCTAATTGATCATCCAATGACACAAACACACCTATTGGATGCACAAGATTGGTTAAAAACCATAATTGGACAATAATATGCCTAGAGAGGACGAAAATGACCTAATTGATCATCCAATGACACAAACGCACCTATTGGATGCACAAGATCGGTTAAAAACCCTAATTGGACAAGAATAAGCCTAGGGAGGACGAAAATGACCTAATTGATCATCTATTGCCACAAACACACCTATTGGATGCACAAGATTGGTTAAACACCTATTGGATGCACAAGATTGGTTAAAAACCCTAATTGGACAAGAATAAGCCTAGGGAGGACGAAAATAACCTAATTGATCATCCAATGACACAAACACACCTATTGGATGCACAAGATTGGTTAATAACCCTAATTGGACAAGAATATGCCTAGGGAGGACGAAAATGACCTAAATGTTAATCCAATGACACAAATGAACTTATTGAATGCACAAGATTGGTTAAAAACCCTAATTGGACAAGAATAAGCCTAGGGAGGACGAAAATGACCTAAAGGTTAATCCAATGACACAACTCAACTTATTGGATGCACAAGATTGGTTAAAAACCCTAATTGGACAAGAATAAGCCTATGGAGGACGAAAATAACCTATTTGATCATCCAATGACACAAACACACCTATTGGATGTACAAGATTGGTTAAAAACCCTAATTGGACAAGAATAAGCCTAGGGAGGACGAAAATGACCTAAATGTTAGTCCAATGACACAACTCAACTTATTGGATGCACAAGATTGGTTAAAAACCCTAATTGGACAAGAATAAGCCTAGGGAGGACGAAAATGACCTAATTGATCATCCAATGCACAAACACACCTATTGGATGCACAAGATTGGTTAAAAACCCTAATTGGACAAGAATAAGCCTAGGGAGGACGAAAATGACCTAATTGATCATCTATTGCCACAAACACACCTATTGGATGAACAAGATTGGTTAAACACCTATTGGATGCACAAGATTGGTTAAAAACCCTAATTGGACAAGAATAAGCCTAGGGAGGACGAAAATAACCTAATTGATCATCCAATGACACAAACACACCTATTGGATGCACAAGATTGGTTAAAAACCCTAATTGGACAAGAATATGCCTAGGGAGGACGAAAATGACCTAAATGTAAATCCAATGACACAAATGAACTTATGGGATGCACAAGATTGGTTAAAAACCCTAATTGGACAAGAATAAGCATAGGGAGGACGAAAATGACCTAAATGTTAATCCAATGAAACAACTCAACGTA
The DNA here is from genome assembly GCA_037974775.1 of Cicer pinnatifidum. Lineage (NCBI taxonomy): Eukaryota > Viridiplantae > Streptophyta > Magnoliopsida > Fabales > Fabaceae > Cicer > Cicer pinnatifidum. Next base: position 15,562 of record JBBPBR010001246.1, on the reverse strand, counting down.
GTGGATGCACAAGATTGGTTAAAAACCCTAATTGGACAAGAATAAGCCCAGGGAGGACGAAAATGACCTAATTGATCATCCAATGACACAAACACACCTATTGAATGCACAAGATTGGTTAAAAATCGTAATTGGACAAGAATATGCCTAGGGAGGACGGAAATGACCTAATTGATCATCCAATGACACAAACAGACCTATTGGATACACAAGATTGGTTAAAAACCCTAATTGGACAAGAATATGCCTAGGGAGGACGAAAATGACCTAAATGTTAATCCAATGACACAAATGAACTTATTGGATGCACAAGATTGGTTAAAAACCCTAATTGGACAAGAATAAGCCTAGGGAGGACGAAAATGACCTAAATGTTAATCCATTGAAACAACTCAATTTATTGGATGCACAAGATTGGTTAAAAACCCTAATTGGACAAGAATAAGCCTAGGGAGGACGAAAATGACCTAATTGATCATCCAATGACACAAACACACCTATTGGATGCACAAGATTGGTTAAAAACCCTAATTGGACAAGAATATGCCTAGAGAGGATGAAAATGACCTAATTGATCATCCAATGACACAAATGAACTTATTGGATGCACAAGATTAGATAAAAACCCTAATTGGACAAGAATAAGCCTAGGGAGGACGAAAATAACCTAATTGATCATCCAATGACACAAACACACCTATTGGATGCACAAGATTGGTCTAAAACTCTAATTGGACAAGAATATGCCTAGGGAGGACAAAAATGACCTAAATGTTAATCCAATGACACAAATGAACTTATTGGATGCACAAGATTGGTTAAAAACCCTAATTGGACAAGAATAAACCTAGGGAGGACGAAAATGACCTAATTGATCATCCAATGACACAAACACACCTATTGGATGCACAAGATTGGTTAAAAACCCTAATTGGATAAGAATATGCCTAGGGAGGACGAAAATGACCTAATTGATCATCCAATGACACAAATGAACTTATTGGATGCACAAGATTAGTTAAAAACCCTAATTGGACAAGAATAAGCCTAGGGAGGACGAAAATAACCTAATTGATCATCCAATGACACAAACACACCTATTGGATGCACAAGATTGGTCTAAAACTCTAATTGGACAAGAATATGCCTAGGGAGGACGAAAATGAACTAATTGTTAATCCAATGACACAAATGAACTTATTGGATGCACAAGATTGGTTAAAAACCCTAATTGGACAAGAATAAGCCTAGGGAGGACGAAAATGACCTAAATGTTAATCCAATGACACAACTCAACTTATTGGATGCACAAGATTGGTTAAAAACCCTAATTGGACCACAATAAGCCTAGGAAGGACGAAAATGACCTAATTGATCATCCAATGACACAAACACACCTATTGGATGCACAAGATTAGTTAAAAACCCTAATTGGACAAGAATAAGCCTAGGGATGACGAAAATGACCTAAATGTTAATCCAATGACACAACTCAACTTATTGGATGCACAAGATTGGTTAAAAACCCTAATTGGACAAGAATAAACCTAGGGAGGACGAAAATGACCTAATTGATCATCCAATGACACAAACACACCTATTGGATGCACAAGATTGGTTAAAAAACCATAATTGGACAAGAATATGCCTAGGGAGGACGAAAATGACCTAATTGATCATCCAATGACACAAATGAACTTATTTGATGCACAAGATTAGTTAAAAACCCTAATTGAACAAGAATAAGCCTAGGGAGGACGAAAATAACCTAATTGATCATCCAATGACACAAACACACCTATTGGATGCACAAGATTGGTCTAAAACTCTAATTGGACAAGAATATGCCTAGGGAGGACGAAAATGACCTAAATGTTAATCCAATGACACAAATGAACTTATTGGATGCACAAGATTGGTTAAAAACCCTAATTGGACAAGAATAAGCCTAGGGAGGACGAAAATGACCTAAATGTTAATCCAAGGACACAAATGAACTTATTGGATGCACAAGATTGGTTAAAAACCCTAATTGGACAAGAATAAGCCTAGGGAGGACGAAAATGACCTAATTGATCATCCAATGCACAAACACACCTATTGGATGCACAAGATTGGTTAAAAACCCTAATTGGACAAGAATAAGCCTAGGGAGGACGAAAATGACCTAATTGATCATCCATTGCCACAAACACACCTATTGGATGCACAAGATTGGTTAAAAACCCTAATTGGTCAAAAATATGCCTAGGGAGGACGAAAATGACCTAATTGGTCATCCAATGACACAAACACACCTATTGGATGCACAAGATTGGTTAAAAACCCTAATTGGACAAGAATAAGCATAGGGAGGACGAAAATGACCTAAATGTTAATCCAATGACACAACTCAACTTATTGGATGCACAAGATTGGTTAAAAACCCTAATTGGACAAGAATAAGCCTAGGGAGGACGAAAATGACCTAATTGATCATCCAATGACACAAACACACCTATTGGATCACAAGATTGGTTAAAAACCCTAATTGGACAAGAATATGCCTAGGGAGGACGAAAATGACCTAATTGGTCATCCAATGACACAAACACACCTATTGGATGCACAAGATTGGTTAAAAACCCTAATTGGACAAGAATAAGCATAGGGAGGACGAAAATGACCTAAATGTTAATCCAATGACACAACTCAACTTATTGGATGCACAAGATTGGTTAAAAACCCTAATTGGACAAGAATAAGCCTAGGGAGGACGAAAATGACCTAATTAATCATCCAATGACACAAACACACCTATTGGATGCACAAGATTGGTTAAAAACCCTAATTGGACAAGAATAAGCCTAGAGAGGACGAAAATGACCTAATTGATCATCCAATGACACAAACACACCTATTGGACGCACAAGCTCGGTTAAAAACCCTAATTGGACAAGAATAAGCCTAGGGAGGACGAAAATGACCTAATTGATCATCTATTGCCACAAACACACCTATTGGATGCACAAGATTGGTTAAACACCTATTGGATGCACAAGATTCGTTAAAAACCCTAATTGGACAAGAATATGCCTAGGGAGGACGAAAATGACCTAATTGATCATCCAATGACATAAACACACCTATTGGATGCACAAGATTGGTTAAAACCCTAATTGGACAAGAATAAGCCTAGAGAGGACGAAAATGACCTAATTGATCATCCAATGACACAAACACACCTATTGGATGCACAAGATCGGTTAAAAACCCTAATTGGACAAGAATAAGCCTAGGGAGGACGAAAATGACCTAATTGATCATCCAATTACACAAACACACCTATTGGATGCACAAGATTGGTTAAAAACCCTAATTGTACAAGAATATGCCTAGAGATGATGAAAATGACCTAATTGATCATCCAATGACACAAATGAACTTATTGGATGCACAAGATTAGTTAAAAACCCTAATTGGACAAGAATAAGCCTAGGGAAGACGAAAATAACCTAATTGATCATCCAATGACACAAACACGCCTATTGGATGCACAAGATTGGTTAAAAACCCTAATTGGACAAGAATAAGCCTAGGGAGGACGAAAATGACCTAATTGATCATCCTTTGCCACAAACACACCTATTGGATGCACAAGATTGGTTAAAAACCCTAATTGGACAAGAATATGCCTAGGGAGGATGAAAATGACCTAATTGATCATCCAATGACACAAACACACCTATTGGATGCACAAGATTGGTTAAAAACCCTAATTGGACAAGAATATGCCTAGGGAGGACGAAAATGACCTAAATATTAATTCCATGACATAAACAAACTTATTGGATGCACAATATTGGTTAAATACCCTAATTGGACAAGAATAAGCCTAGGGAGGACGAAAATGACCTAATTGATCATCCAATGACACAAACACACCTATTGGATGCACAAGATTGGTTAAAAACCCTAATTGGACAAGAATATGCCTAGGGAGGACGAAAATGACCTAAATATTAATTCAATGATACAAACAAACTTATTGGATGCACAAGATTGGTTAAAAACCCTAATTGGACAAGAATAAGCCTAGGGACGACGAAAATGACCTAAATGTTAATCCAATGACACAACTCAACTTATTGGATGCACAAGATTGGTTAAAAACCCTAATTGGACAAGAATATGCCTAGGGAGGACGAAAATGACCTAAATGTTAATCCAATGACACAAATGAACTTATTGGATGCACAAGAATGGTTAAAAACCCTAATTGGACAAGAATATGCCTAGGGAGGACGAAAATGACCTAATTGATCATCCAATGACAAAAACACGCCTATTAGATGCACAAGATTGGTTAAAAACCCTAATTGGACAAGAATAAGCCTAGGGAGGACGAAAACGACCTAATTGATCATCCAATGACACAAACACACCTATTGGATGCACAAGATTGGTTAAAAACCCTAATTGGACAAGAATAAGCATAGGGAGGACGAAAATGACCTAAATGTTAATCCAATGACACAACTCAACTTATTGGATGCACAAGATTGGTTAAAAACCCTAATTGGACAAGAATAAGCCTAGGGAGGACGAAAATGAACTAATTGATCATCCAATGACACAAACACACGTATTGGATGTACAAGATTCGTTAAAAACCCTAATTGGACAAGAATATGACTAGGGAGGACGAAAATGACCTAATTGATCATCCAATGACACAAACACACCTATTGGATGCACAAGATTGGTTAAAAACCCTAATTGGACAAGAATATGCCTAGGGAGGACGAAAATGACCTAATTGATCATCCAATGACACAAACACACCTATTGGATGAACAAGATTGGTTAAAAACCCTAATTGGACAAGAATATGCCTAGGGAGGACGAAAATGACCTAATTGATCATCCAATGACACAAACACACCTATTGGATGCACAAGATTGGTTTAAAACCCTAGTTGGACAAGAATATGCCTAGGGAGGACGAAAATGACCTAATTGATCATCCAATGACACAAATGAACTTATTGGATGCACAAAATTGGTTAAAAACCCTAATTGGACAAGAATAAGCCTAGGGAGGACGAAAATGACCTAATTGATCATCCAATGACACAAACACACCTATTGGATGCACAAGATTGGTTAAAAACCATAATTGGACAAGAATATGCCTAGAGAGGATGAAAATGACCTAATTGATCATCCAATGACACAAATGAACTTATTGGATGCACAAGATTAGTAAAAAACCCTAATTGGACAAGAATAAGCCTAGGGAAGACGAAAATAACCTAATTGATCATCCAATGACACAAACACACCTATTGGATGCACAAGATTGGTTTAAAACCCTAATTGGACAAGAATAAGCCTAGAGAGGACGAAAATGACCTAATTGATCATCCAATGACACAAACACACCTATTGGATGCACAAGATCGGTTAAAAACCCTAATTGGACAAGAATAAGCCTAGGGAGGACGAAAATGACCTAATTGATCATCCAATTACACAAACACACCTATTGGATGCACAAGATTGGTTAAAAACCCTAATTGTACAAGAATATGCCTAGAGATGATGAAAATGACCTAATTGATCATCCAATGACACAAATGAACTTATTGGATGCACAAGATTAGTTAAAAACCCTAATTGGACAAGAATAAGCCTAGGGAAGACGAAAATAACCTAATTGATCATCCAATGACACAAACACACCTATTGGATGCACAAGATTGGTTTAAAACCCTAATTGGACAAGAATAAGCCTAGGGAGGACGTAAATGACCTAATTGATCATCCAATGACACAAACACACCTATTAGATGCACAAGATTGGTCTAAAAGTCTAATTGGACAAGAATATGCCTAGGGAGGACGAAAATGACCTAAATGTTAATCCAATGACACAAATGAACTTATTGGATGCACAAGAATGGTTAAAAACCCTAATTGGACAAGAAAAAGCCTAGGGAGGACGAAAATGACCTAATTGATCATCCAATGACAAAAACACGCCTATTAGATGCACAAGATTGGTTAAAAACCCTAATTGGACAAGAATAAGCCTAGGGAGGACGAAAACGACCTAATTGATCATCCAATGACACAAACACACCTATTGGATGCACAAGATTGGTTAAAAACCCTAATTGGACAAGAATAAGCATAGGGAGGACGAAAATGACCTAAATGTTAATCCAATGACACAACTCAACTTATTGGATGCACAAGATTGGTTAAAAACCCTAATTGGACAAGAATAAGCCTAGGGAGGACGAAAATGACCTAATTAATCATCCAATGACACAAACACACCTATTGGATGCACAAGATTGGTTAAAAACCCTAATTGGACAAGAATAAGCCTAGAGAGGACGAAAATGACCTAATTGATCATCCAATGACACAAACACACCTATTGGATGCACAAGATCGGTTAAAAACCCTAATTGGACAAGAATAACCCTAGGAAGGACGAAAATGACCTAATTGATCATCCAATGACACAAACACACCTATTGGATGCACAAGATTGGTTAAAAACCCTAATTGGACAAGAATAAGCCTAGGGAGGACGAAAATGACCTAAATGGTAATCCAATGACACAACTCAACTTATTGGATGCACAAGATTGGTTAAAAACCCTAATTGGGCAAGAATAAGCCTAGGGAGGACGAAAATGACCTAATTGATCATCCAATGACACAAACACACCTATTGGATGCACAAGATTGGTTAAAAACCCTAATTGGACATGAATAAGCCTAGGGAGGACGAAAATAACCTAATTGATCATCCAATGACACAAACACACCTATTGGATGCACAAGATTGGTCTAAAACTCTAATTGGACAAGAATATGCCTAGGGAGGACGAAAATGACCTAAATGTTAATCCAATGACACAAATGAACTTATTGGATGCACAAGATTGGTTAAAAACCCTAATTGGACAAGGATAAGCCTAGGGAGGACGAAAATGACCTAATTGATCATCCAATGACACAAACCCACCAATTGGATGCACAAGATTCGTTAATAACCTTAATTGGACAAGAATATGCCTAGGGAGGACGAAAATGACCTAATTAATCATCCAATGACACAAACACACCTATTGGATGCACAAGATTGGTTAAAAACCCTAGCTGGACAAGAATATGCCTAGGGAGGACGAAAATGACCTAAATGTTAATCCAATGACACAACTCAACTTATTGAATGCACAAGATTGGTTAAAAACCCTAATTTGACAAGAATATGCCTAGGGAGGACGAAAATGACCTAATTGATCATCCAATGACACAAACACACCTATTGGATGCACAAGATTGGTTAAAAACCCTAATTGGACAAGAATAAGCCTAGGGAGGACGAAAATGACCTAAATGTTAATCCAATGACACAACTCAACTTATTGGATGCACAAGATTGGATAAAAACCCTAATTGGACAAGAATAAGCATAGGGAGGACGAAAATGACCTTATTGATCATCCAATGACACAAACACACCTATTGGATGCACAAGATTGGTTAAAAACCCTAATTGGACAAGAATATGCTTAGGGAGGACGAAAATGACCTAAATATTAATTTAATGACACAAACAAACTTATCGGATGCACAAGATTGGTTAAAACCCCTAATTGGACAAAAATAAGCCTACGGAGGACGAAAATGACCTAATTGATCATCCAAAGACACAAACACACCTATTGGATGCACAAGATTGGTTAAGAACCCTAATTGGAAAAGAATAAGCCTAGGGAGGACGTAAATGACCTAATTGATCATCCAATGACACAAACACACCTATTGGATGCACAAGATTGGTTAAAAACCCTAATTGGACAAGAATATGCCTAGGGAGGACGAAAATGACCTAATTGTTCATCCAATGACACAAACACACCTATTTGATGCACAAGATTGGTTAAAAACCCTAATTGGACAAGAATAAGCCTAGGGAGGATGAAAATGACCTAATTGATCATCTATTGCCACAAACACACCTATTGGATGCACAAGATTGGTTTAACACCTATTGGATGCACAAGATTGGTTAAAAACTCTAATTGGACAAGAATATGCCTAGGGAGGACGAAAATGACCTAAATGTTAATCGAATGACACAACTCAACTTATTGGATGCACAAGATTGGTTAAAAACCCTAATTGGACAAGAATAAGCCTAGGGAGGACGAAAATGACCTAATTGATCATCCAATGACACAAACACACCTATTGGATGCACAAGATTGGTTAAAAACCCTAATTGGACAAGAATATGCCTAGAGAGGACGAAAATGACCTAATTGATCATCCAATGACACAAACACACCTATTGGATGCACAAGATCAGTTAAAAACCCTAATTGGACAAGAATAAGCCTAGGGAGGACGAAAATGACCTAAATATTAATCTAATGACACAACTCAACTTATTGGATGCACAAGATTGGTTAAAAACCCTAATCGGACAAGAATATGCCTAGGTAGGACGAAAATGACCTAATTGATCATCCAATGACACAAACACACCTATTGGATGCACAAAATTTGGTTAAAAACCCTAATTGGACAAGAATAAGCCTAGGGAGGACGAAAATGACCTAATTGATCATCCAATGACACAAACACACCTATTGGATGCACAAGATTGGTTAAAAACCCTAATTGGACAAGAATAAGCCTAGGGAGGACGAAAATGACCTAATTGATCATCCAATGACTCAAATGAACTTATTGGATGCACAAGATTAGTTAAAAACCCTAATTGGACAAGAATAAGCCTAGGGAGGACGAAAATAACCTAATTGATCATCCAATGACACAAACACACCTATTGGATGCACAAGATTGGTCTAAAACTCTAATTGGACAAGAATATGCCTAGGGAGGACGAAAATGACCTAAATGTTAATCCAATGACACAAATGAACTTATTGGATGCACAAGATTGTTTAAAAACCCTAATTGGACAAGAATAAGCCTAGGGAGGACGAAAATGACCTAATTGATCATCCAATGACACAAACACACCTTTTGGATGCACAAGATTGGTTAAAAACCCTAATTGGACAAGAATAAGCCTAGGGAGGACGAAAATGACCTAATTGATCATCCAATGACACAAACACACCTATTGGATGCACAAGATTGGTTAAAAACCCTAATAAGACAAGAATAAGCCTAGGGAGGACGAAAATGACCTAATTGATCATCCAATGACACAAACACACCTATTGGATGCACAAGATTGGTTAAAAACCCTAATTGGACAAGAATAAGCCTAGGGAGGACGAAAATGACCTAAATGTTAATCCTATGCCACAACTCAACTTATTGGATGCACAAGATTGGTTAAAAACCCTAATTGGACAAGAATAAGCCTAGGGAGCACGAAAATGACCTAAATGTTAATCCAATGACACAACTCAACTTATTGGATGCACAAGATTGGTTAAAAACCCTTATTGGACAAGAATATGCCTAGAGAGGACGAAAATGACCTAATTGATCATCCAATGACACAAACACACCTATTGGATGCACAAGATCGGTTAAAAACCCTAATTGGACAAGAATAAGCCTAGGGAGGACGAAAATGACCTAATTGATTATCCAATGACACAAACGCACCTATTGGATGCACAAGATTGGTTAAAAACCCTAATTGGTCAAGAATATGCCTAGAGAGGACGAAAATGATCTAATTGATCATCCAATGACACAAATGAACTTATTGGATGCACAAGATTAGTTAAAAACCCTAATTGGACAAGAATAAGCCTAGGGAGGACGAAAATAACCTAATTGATCATCCAATGACACAAACACACCTATTGGATGCACAAGATTGGTCTAAAACTCTAATTGGACAAGAATATGCCTAGGGAGGACGAAAATGACCTAAATGTTAATCCAATGACACAAATGAACTTATTGGATGCACAAGATTGGTTAAAAACCCTAATTGGACGAGAATAAGCCTAGGGAGGACGAAAATGACCAAAATGTTAATCCAATGATACAACTCAACTTATTGGATGCACAAGATTGGTTAAAAACCCTAATTGGGCAAGAATAAGCCTAGGGACGACGAAGATGACCTAATTGATCATCCAATGACACAAACACACCTATTGGATGCACAAGATTGGTTAAAAACCCTAATTGGACAAGAATAAGCCTAGGGAGGACGAAAATGACCTAAATGTTAATCCAATGACACAACTCAACTTATTGGATGCACAAGATTGGTTAAAAACACTAATTGGACAAGAATAAGCCTAGGGAGGACGAAAATGACCTAATTGATCATCCAATGACACAAACACACCAATTGGATGCACAAGATTGGTCTAAAACTCTAATTGGACAAGAATATGCCTAGGGAGGACGAAAATGACCTAAATGTTATTCCAATGACACAAATGAACTTATTGGATGCACAAGATAAGTTAAAAACCCTAATTGGACAAGAATAAGCCTAGGGAGGACCAAAATAACCTAATTGATCATTTAATGACACAAACACACCTATTGGATGCACAAGATTGGTCTAAAACTCTAATTGGACAAGAATATGCCTAGGGAGGACGAAAATGACCTAAATGTTAATCCAATGACACAAATGAACTTATTGGATGCACAAGATTGGTTAAAAACCCTAATTGGACAAGAATAAGCCTAGGGAGGACGAAAATGACCTAAATGTTAATCCAATGACACAACTCAACTTATTGGATGCACAAGATTGGTTAAAAACCCTAATTGGGAAAGAATAAGCCTAGGGAGGACGAAAATGACCTAATTGATCATCCAATGACCCGAACACACCTATTGGATGCACAAGATTGGTTAAAAACCCTAATTGGACAAGAATAAGCCTATGGAGGATGAAAATGACCAAATTGATCATCCAATGACACAAATGAACTTATTGGATGCACAAGATTAGTTAAAAACCCTAATTGGACAAGAATAAGCCTAGGGAGGACGAAAATAACCTAATTGATCATCCCATGACACAAACACACCTATTGGATGCACAAGATTGGTCTAAAACTCTAATTGGACAAGAATATGCCTAGGGAGGACGAAAATGACCTAAATGTTAATCCAATGACACAAATGAACTTATTGGATGCACAAGATTGGTTAAAAACCCTAATTGGACAAGAATAAGCCTAGGGAGGATGAAAATGACCTAAATGCTAATCCAATGACACAACTCAACTTATTGAATGCACAAGATTGGTTAAAAACCCTAATTGGGCAAGAATAAGCCTAGGGAGGACGAAAATGACCTAATTGATCATCCAATGACACAAACACACCTATTGGATGCACAAGATTGGTTAAAAACCCTAATTGGACAAGAATATGCCTAGGCAGGACGAAAATGACCTAATTGGTCATCCAATGACACAAATGAACTTATTGGATGCACAAGATTAGTTAAAAACCCTAATTGGACAAGAATAAGCCTAGGGAGGACGAAAATAACCTAATTGATCATCCAATGACACAAACACACCTATTGGATGCACAAGATTGGTCTAAAACTCTAATTGGACAAGAATATGCCTAGGGAGGACGAAAATGACCTAAATGTTAATCCAATGACACAAATGAACTTATTGGATGCACAATATTGGTTAAAAACCCTAATTGGACAAGAATAAGCCTAGGGAGGACGAAAATGACCTAAACGTTAATCCAATGACACAACTCAACTTATTGGATGCACAAGATTGGTTAAAAACTCTAATTGGGCAAGAATAAGCCTAGGGAGGACGAAAATGACCTAATTGATCATCCAATGACTCAAACACACCTATTAGATGCACAAGATTGGTTAAAAACCCTAATTGGACAAGAATAAGCACAGGGAGGATGAAAATGACCTAATTAATCATCCAATGACACAAACACACCTATTGGATGCACAAGATCGGTTAAAAACCCTAATTGGACAAGAATATGCCTAGGGAGGACGAAAATGACCTAATTGATCATCCAATGACACAAACACACCTATTGGATGCACAAGATTGGTTAAAAACCCTAATTGGACAAGAATATCCTAGGGAGGACGAATATGACCTAAATGTTAATCCAATAACACAAATGAACTTATTGGATGCACAAGATTGGTTAAAAACCCTAATTGGACAAGAATAAGCCTAGGGAGAACGAAAATGACCTATATGTTAATCCAATGACACAACTCAACTTATTGGATGCACAAGATTGGTTAAAAACCCTAATTGGACAAGAATAAGCCTAGGGAGGACGAAAATGACCTAATTGATCATCCAATGACACAAACACACCTATTGGATGCACAAGATTGGTTAAAAACCCTAATTGGACAAGAATATGCCGAGGAAAGACGAAAATGACCTAAATATTAATTCAATGACACAAACAAACTTATCGGATGCATAAGATTGGTTAAAAACCCTAATTGGACAAGAATAAGCCTAGGGAGGACGAAAATGACCTAATTGATCATCCAATGACACAAACACACCTATTAGATGCACAAGATTGGTTAAAAACCCTAATTGGACAAGAATAAGCCTAGGGAGGACGAAAACGACCTAATTGATCATCCAATGACACAAACACACCTATTGGATGCACAAGATTGGTTAAAAACCCTAATTGGACAAGAATATACCTAGGGAGGACGAAAATGACCTAATTGATCATCCAATGACACAAATGAACTTATTGGATGCACAAGATTAGTTAAAAACCCTAATTGGACAAGAATATGCCTAGGGAGGACGAAAATAACCTAATCGATCATCCAATGACACAAACACACCTATTGGATGCACAAGATTGGTTAAAAACCCTAATTGGACAAGAATATGCCTAGGGAGGACGAAAATGACCTAAATGTTAATCCAATGACACAAATGAACTTATTGGATGCACAAGTTTGGTTAAATACACTAATTTGACAAGAATAAGCCTAAGGAGGACGAAAATGACCTAATTGATCATCCATTGCCACAAACACACCTATTGGATGCACAAGATTGGTTAAAAACCCTAAATGGACAAGAATATGGCTAGGGAGGATGAAAATGACCTAATTGATCATCCAATGACACAAACACACCTATTGGATGCACAAGATTGGTTAAAAACCCTAATTGGACAAGAATAAGCCTAGGGAGGACGAAAATAACCTAATTGATCTTCCATTGACACAAACACACCTATTGGATGCACAAGATTGGTTAAAAACCCTAATTGGACAAGAATATGCCTAGGGAGGACGAAAATGACCTAAATGTTAATCCAATGACACAAATGAACTTATTGGATGCACAAGAATGGTTAAAAACCCTAATTGGACAAGAATATGCCTAGGGAGGACGAAAATGACCTAATTGATCATCCAATGACAAAAACACGCCTATTAGATGCACAAGATTGGTTAAAAACCCTAATTGGACAAGAATAAGCCTAGGGAGGACGAAAACGACCTAATTGATCATCCAATGACACAAACACACCTATTGGATGCACAAGATTGGTCTAAAACTCTAATTGGACAAGAATATGCCTAGGGAGGACGAAAATGACCTAATTAATCATCCAATGACACAAACACACCTATTGGATGCACAAGATTGGTTAAAAACCCTAATTGGACAAGAATAAGCCTAGAGAGGACGAAAATGACCTAATTGATCATCCAATGACACAAACACACCTATTGGATGCACAAGATCGGTTAAAAACCCTAATTGGACAAGAATAAGCCTAGGGAGGACGAAAATGACCTAATTGATCATCCAATGACACAAACACACCTATTGGACGCACAAGATTGGTTAAAAACCCTAATTGGACAAGAATATGCCTAGAGAGGACGAAAATGACCTAATTGATCATCCAATGACACAAATGAACTTATTGGATGCACAAGATTAGTTAAAAACCCTAATTGGACAAGAATAAGCCTAGGGAGGACGAAAATAACCTAATTGATCATCCAATGACACAAACACACCTATTGGATGCACAAGATTGGTCTAAAACTCTAATTGGACAAGAATATGCCTAGGGAGGACGAAAATGACCTAAATGTTAATCCAATGACACAAATGAACTTATTGGATGCACAAGATTGGTTAAAAACCCTAATTGGACAAGAATAAGCCTAGGGAGGACGAAAATGACCTAATTGATCATCCAATGACACAAACACACCTATTGGATGCACAAGATTGGTTAAAAACCCTAATTGGACAAGAATAAGCCTAGGGAGGACGAAAATGACCTAATTGATCATCCAATGACACAAACACACCTATTGGATGCACAAGATTGGTTAAAAACCCTAATTGGTCAAGAATATGCTTAGGGAGGACGAAAATGACCTAATTGATCATCCAATGACACAAACACACCTATTGGATGCACAAGATTGGTCTAAAACTCTAATTGGACAAGAATATGCCTAGGGAGGACGAAAATGACCTAAATGTTAATCCAATGACACAAATGAACTTATTGGATGCACAAGATTGGTTAAAAACCCTAATTGGACAAGAATAAGCCTAGGGAGGACGAAAATGACCTAATTGATCATCCAATGACACAAACACACCTATTGGATGCACAAGATTGGTTAAAAACCCTAATTGGACAAGAATATGCCTAGAGAGGACGAAAATGACCTAATTGATCATCCAACGACACAAACACACCTATTGCATGCACAAGATCGGTTAAAAACCCTAATTGGACAAGAATAAGCCTAGGGAGGACGAAAATGACCTAATTGATCATCCAATGACACAAACATACCTATTGGATGCACAAGATTGGTTAAAAACCCTAAATGGACAAGAATAAGCCTAGGGAGGACGAAAATGACCTAAATGTTAATCCAATGACACAACTCAACTTATTGGATGCACAAGATTGGTTAAAAACCCTAATTGGACAAGAATAAGCCTAGGGAGGACGAAAATGACCTAATTAATCATCCAATGACACAAACACACCTATTGGATGCACAAGATTTGTTAAAAACCCTAATTGGACAAGAATATGCCTAGGGAGGACGAAAATGACCTAATTGGTCATTCAATGACACAAACACACCTATTGGATGCACAAGATTGGTTAAAAACCCTAATTGGACAAGAATAAGCCTAGGGAGGAAGAAAATAATCTAATTGATCATCCAATGACACAAACACACCTATTGGAGGCACAAGATTGGTTAAAAACCCTAATTGGACAAGAATAAGCCTAGGGAAGACGAAAATAACCTAATTGATCATCCAATGGCACAAACACACCTATTGGATGCAGAAGATTGGTTAAAAACCCTAATTGGACAAGAAAAAGCCTAGGGAGGACGAAAATGACCTAATTGATCACCCAATGACACAAACACGCCTATTGGATGCACGAGATTGGTTAAAAACCCTAATTGGACAAGAATATGCCTAGGGAGAACGAAAATGACCTAATTGATCCTCCAATGACATAAATGAACTTATTGGAT
>JBBPBR010001245.1:0-19865 GCA_037974775.1 Cicer pinnatifidum | reverse complement strand
CCTAATTGGACAAGAATAAGCCTAGGGAGGACGAAAATAACCTAATTGATCATCCAATGACACAAACACACCTATTGGATGCACAAGATTGGTCTAAAACTCTAATTGGACAAGAATATGCCTAGGGAGGACGAAAATGACCTAAATGTTAATCCAATGACACAAATGAACTTATTGGATGCACAAGATTGGTTAAAAACCCTAATTGGACCATAATAAGCCTAGGGAGGACGAAAATGACCTAAATGTTAATCCAATGACACAACTCAACTTATTGGATGCACAAGATTGGTTAAAAACCCTAATGGGGAAAGAATAAGCCTAGGGAGGACGAAAATGACCTAATTGATCATCCAATGACCCAAACACACCTATTTGATGCACAAGATTGGTTAAAAACCCTAATTGGACAAGAATAAGGCTAGGGTGGATGAAAATGATCTAATTGATCATCAATTGCCACAAACACACCTAATGGATGCACAAGATTGGTTAAAAACCCTAATTGGACAAGAATATGCCTAGGGAGGACGATAATGACCTAATTGGTCATCCAATGACACAAACACACCAATTGGATGCACAAGATTGGTTAAAAACCTAATTGGACAAGAATATGCCCAGGGAGGACGAAAATGACCTAATTGATCATCCAATGACACAAATGAACTTATTGGATGCACAAGATTAGTTAAAAACCCTAATTGGACAAGAATAAGCCTAGGGAGGACGAAAATAACCTAATTGATCATCCAATGACACAAACACACCTATTGGATGCACAAGATTGGTCTAAAACTCTAATTGGACAAGAATATGCCTAGGGAGGACGAAAATGACCTAAATGTTAATCCAATGACACAAATGAACTTATTGGATGCACAAGATTGGTTAAAAACCCTAATTGGACGAGAATAAGCCTAGGGAGGACGAAAATGACCAAAATGTTAATCCAATGATACAACTCAACTTATTGGATGCACAAGATTGGTTAAAAACCCTAATTGGGCAAGAATAAGCCTAGGGACGACGAAGATGACCTAATTGATCATCCAATGACACAAACACACCTATTGGATGCACAAGATTGGTTAAAAACCCTAATTGGACAAGAATAAGCCTAGGGAGGACGAAAATGACCTAAATGTTAATCCAATGACACAACTCAACTTATTGGATGCACAAGATTGGTTAAAAACACTAATTGGACAAGAATAAGCCTAGGGAGGACGAAAATGACCTAATTGATCATCCAATGACACAAACACACCAATTGGATGCACAAGATTGGTCTAAAACTCTAATTGGACAAGAATATGCCTAGGGAGGACGAAAATGACCTAAATGTTATTCCAATGACACAAATGAACTTATTGGATGCACAAGATAAGTTAAAAACCCTAATTGGACAAGAATAAGCCTAGGGAGGACCAAAATAACCTAATTGATCATTTAATGACACAAACACACCTATTGGATGCACAAGATTGGTCTAAAACTCTAATTGGACAAGAATATGCCTAGGGAGGACGAAAATGACCTAAATGTTAATCCAATGACACAAATGAACTTATTGGATGCACAAGATTGGTTAAAAACCCTAATTGGACAAGAATAAGCCTAGGGAGGACGAAAATGACCTAAATGTTAATCCAATGACACAACTCAACTTATTGGATGCACAAGATTGGTTAAAAACCCTAATTGGGAAAGAATAAGCCTAGGGAGGACGAAAATGACCTAATTGATCATCCAATGACCCGAACACACCTATTGGATGCACAAGATTGGTTAAAAACCCTAATTGGACAAGAATAAGCCTATGGAGGATGAAAATGACCAAATTGATCATCCAATGACACAAATGAACTTATTGGATGCACAAGATTAGTTAAAAACCCTAATTGGACAAGAATAAGCCTAGGGAGGACGAAAATAACCTAATTGATCATCCCATGACACAAACACACCTATTGGATGCACAAGATTGGTCTAAAACTCTAATTGGACAAGAATATGCCTAGGGAGGACGAAAATGACCTAAATGTTAATCCAATGACACAAATGAACTTATTGGATGCACAAGATTGGTTAAAAACCCTAATTGGACAAGAATAAGCCTAGGGAGGAAGAAAATGACCTAAATGTTAATCCAATGACACAACTCAACTTATTGGATGCACAAGATTGGTTAAAAACCCTAATGGGGAAAGAATAAGCCTAGGGAGGACGAAAATGACCTAATTGATCATCCAATGACCCAAACACACCTATTTGATGCACAAGATTGGTTAAAAGCCCTAATTGGACAAGAACAAGCCTAGGGAGGATGAAAATGACCCAATTGATCATCCATTGCCACAAACACACCTAATGGATGCACAAGATTGGTTAAAAACCCTAATTGGACAAGAATATGCCTAGGGAGGACGATAAGGACCTAATTGGTCATCCAATGACACAAACACACCAATTGGATGCACAAGATTGGTTAAAAACCCTAATTGGACAAGAATATGCCCAGGGAGGACGAAAATGACCTAATTGATCATCCAATGACACAAATGAACTTATTGGATGCACAAGATTAGTTAAAAACCCTAATTGGACAAGAATAAGCCTAGGGAGGACGAAAATAACCTAATTGATCATCCAATGACACAAACACACCTATTGGATGCACAAGATTGGTCTAAAACTCTAATTGGACAAGAATATGCCTAGGGAGGACGAAAATGACCTAAATGTTAATCCAATGACACAAATGAACTTATTGGATGCACAAGATTGGTTAAAAACCCTAATTGGACAAGAATAAGCCTAGGGAGGACGAAAATGACCTAAATGTTAATCCAATGACACAACTCAACTTATTGGATGCACAAGATTGGTTAAAAACCCTAATTGGGAAAGAATAAGCCTAGGGAGGACGAAAATGACCTAATTGATCATCCAATGACCCAAACACACCTATTGGATGCACAAGATTGGTTAAAAACCCTAATTGGACAAGAATAAGCCTATGGAGGATGAAAATGACCTAATTGATCATCCAATGACACAAATGAACTTATTGGATGCACAAGATTAGTTAAAAACCCTAATTGGACAAGAATAAGCCTAGGGAGGACGAAAATAACCTAATTGATCATCCCATGACACAAACACACCTATTGGATGCACAAGATTGGTCTAAAACTCTAATTGGACAAGAATATGCCTAGGGAGGACGAAAATGACCTAAATGTTAATCCAATGACACAAATGAACTTATTGGATGCACAAGATTGGTTAAAAACCCTAATTGGACAAGAATAACCCTAGGGAGGACGAAAATGACCTAAATGTTAATCCAATGACACAACTCAACTTATTGGATGCACAAGATTGGTTAAAAACCCTAAACGGACAAGAATAAGCCTATGGAGGACGAAAATGACCTAATTGATCATCCAATGACACAAACACACCTATTGGATGCACAAGATTGGTTAAAAACCCTAATTGGACAAGAATAAGCCTAGGGAGGACGAAAATAACCTAATTGATCATCCAATGACACAAACACACCTATTGGATGCACAAGATTGGTCTAAAACTCTAATTGGACAAGAATATGCCTAGGGAGGACGAAAATGACCTAAATGTTAATCCAATGACACAAATGAACTTATTGGATGCACAAGATTGGTTAAAAACCCTAACTGGACAAGAATAAGCCTAGGGAGGACGAAAATTACCTAAATGTTAATCCAATGACACAACTCAACTTATTGGATGCACAAGATTGGTTAAAAACCCTAATTGGACAAGAATAAGCCTATGGAGGATGAAAATGACCTAATTGATCATCCAATGACACAAACACACCTATTGGATGCACAAGATTGGTTAAAAACCCTAATTGGACAAGAATAAGCCTAGGGATGACGAAAATGACCTAATTGATCATCCAATGACACAAACACACCTATTGGATGCACAAGATTCGTTAAAAACCCTAATTGGACAAGAATATGCCTAGGGAGGACGAAAATGACCTAATTGATCATCCAATGACACAAACACACCTATTGGATGCACAAGATTGGTTAAAAACCCTAATTGGACAAGAATATGCCTAGGGAGGACGAAAATGACCTAATTGATCATCCAATGACACAAATGAACTTATTGGATGCACAAGATTAGTTAAAAACCCTAATTGGACAAGAATATGCCTAGGGTGGACGAAAATAACCTAATAGATCATCCAATGACACACACACACCTATTGGATGCACAAGATTGGTTAAAAACCCTAATTGGACAAGAATATGCCTAGGGAGGACGAAAATGACCTAAATGTTAATCCAATGACACAACTCAACTTATTGGATGCACAAGATTGGTTAAAAACCCTAATTTGACAAGAATATGCCTTGGGAGGACGAAAATGACCTAATTAATCATCCAATGACACAAATGAACTTATTGGATGCACAAGATTAGTTAAAAACCCTAATTGGACAAGAATAAGCCTAGGGAGGACGAAAATGACCTAATTGATCAACCAATGACACAAACACACCTATTGGATGCACAAGATTGGTTAAAAACCCTAATTGGACAAGAATATGCCTAGGGAGGACGAAAATGACCTAATTGATCATCCAATGACACAAATGAACTTATTGGATGCACAAGATTAGTTAAAAACCCTAATTGGACAAGAATAACCTAGGGAGGACGAAAATAACCTAATTGATCATTCAATGACACAAATACACCTATTGGATACACAAGATTGGTTAAAAACCCTAATTGGACAAGAATATGCCTAGGGAGGACGAAAATGACCTAAATGTTAATCCAATGACACAAATGAACTTATTGGATGCACAAGATTGGTTAAAAACCCTAATTGGACAAGAATAAGCCTAGGGAGGATGAAAATGACCTAAATGCTAATCCAATGACACAACTCAACTTATTGAATGCACAAGATTGGTTAAAAACCCTAATTGGGCAAGAATAAGCCTAGGGAGGACGAAAATGACCTAATTGATCATCCAATGACACAAACACACCTATTGGATGCACAAGATTGGTTAAAAACCCTAATTGGACAAGAATATGCCTAGGCAGGACGAAAATGACCTAATTGGTCATCCAATGACACAAATGAACTTATTGGATGCACAAGATTAGTTAAAAACCCTAATTGGACAAGAATAAGCCTAGGGAGGACGAAAATAACCTAATTGATCATCCAATGACACAAACACACCTATTGGATGCACAAGATTGGTCTAAAACTCTAATTGGACAAGAATATGCCTAGGGAGGACGAAAATGACCTAAATGTTAATCCAATGACACAAATGAACTTATTGGATGCACAATATTGGTTAAAAACCCTAATTGGACAAGAATAAGCCTAGGGAGGACGAAAATGACCTAAACGTTAATCCAATGACACAACTCAACTTATTGGATGCACAAGATTGGTTAAAAACTCTAATTGGGCAAGAATAAGCCTAGGGAGGACGAAAATGACCTAATTGATCATCCAATGACTCAAACACACCTATTAGATGCACAAGATTGGTTAAAAACCCTAATTGGACAAGAATAAGCACAGGGAGGATGAAAATGACCTAATTAATCATCCAATGACACAAACACACCTATTGGATGCACAAGATCGGTTAAAAACCCTAATTGGACAAGAATATGCCTAGGGAGGACGAAAATGACCTAATTGATCATCCAATGACACAAACACACCTATTGGATGCACAAGATTGGTTAAAAACCCTAATTGGACAAGAATAAGCCTAGGGAGGATAAAAATAACCTAATTGATCATCCAATGACACAAACACACCTATTGGATGCACAAGATTGGTTAAAAACCCTAATTGGACAAGAATATGCCTAGGGAGGACGAAAATGACCTAATTGATCATCCAATGACACAAATGAACTTATTGGATGCACAAGATTAGTTAAAAACCCTAATTGGACAAGAATATGCCTAGGGAGGACGAAAATGACCTAATTGATCATCCAATGACACAAACACACCTATTGGATGCACAAGATAGGTTAAAAACACTAATTGGACAAGAATATTCCTAGGGAGGACGAAAATGACCTAAATATTAATTCAATTACACAAACAAACTTATCGGATGCAGAAGATTGGTTAAAAACCCTAATTGGACAAGAATAAGCCTAGGGAGGACGAAAATGACCTAATTGATCATCCAATGACACAAACACACCTATTGGATGCACAAGATTGGTTAAAAACCCTAATTGGACAAGAATATGCCTAGGGAGGACGAAAATGACCTAATTGATCATCCAATGACACAAATGAACTTATTGGATGCACAAGATTAGTTAAAAACCCTAATTGGACAAGAATAAGCTTTGGGAGGACGAAAATTACCTAATTGATCATCCAATGACACAAACACACCTATTGGATGCACAAGATTGGTCTAAAACTCTAAATGAGCAAGAATATGCCTAGGGAGGACGAAAATGACCAAAATGTTAATCCAATGACACAAATGAACGTATTGGATGCACAAGATTGGTTAAAAACCCTAATTGGACAAGAATAAGCCTAGGGAGGACGAAAATGACCTAATTGATCATCCAATGACACAAACACACCTATTGGATGCACAAGATTGGTTAAAAACCCTAATTGGACAAGAATATGCCTAGGGAGGACGAAAATGACCTAATTGATCATCCAATGACACAAATGAACTTATTGGATGCACAAGATTAGTTAAAAACCCAAATTGGACATGAATAAGCCTAGGGAGGACAAAAATAACCTAATTGATCATCAAATGACACAAACACACCTATTGGATGCACAAGATTGGTTAAAAACCCTAATTGGACAAGAATATGCCTAGGGAGGACGAAAATGACCTAAATGTTAATCCAATGACACAAATGAACTTATTGGATGCACAAGATTGGTTAAAAACCCTAATTGGACAAGAATAAGCCTAGGGAGGACGAAAATGACCTAATTGATCATCCAATGACACAAACAAAACTATTGGATGCACAAGATTGGTTAAAAACCCTAATTGGACAAGAATATGCCTAGGGAGTACGAAAATGACCTAATTGATCATCCAATGACACAAATGAACTTATTGGATGCACAAGATTAGTTAAAAACCCTAATTGGACAAGAATAAGCCTAGGGAGGACGAAAATAACCTAATTGATCATCCAATGACACAAACACACCTATTGGATGCACAAGATTGGTCTAAAACTCTAATTGGACAAGAATATGCCTACGGAGAACGAAAATGACCTAAATGTTAATCCAATGACACAAATGAACTTATTGGATGCACAAGATTGGTTAAAAACCCTAATTGGACAAGAATAAGCCTAGGGAGGACGAAAATGACCTAATTGATCATCCAATGACACAAACAAACGTATTGGATGCACTAGATTGGTTAAAAACCCTAATTGCACAAGAATGTGCCTAGGGAGGACGAAAATGACCTAATTGATCATCCAATGACACAAACAGACCTATTGGATTCACAAGATTGGTTAAAAATCCTAATTGGACAAGAATATGCCTAGGGAGGACGAAAATGACCTAATTGATCATCCAATGACACAAATGAACTTATTGGATGCACAAGATTGGTTAAAAACCCTAGTTGGACAAAAATAAGCCTATGGAGGACGAAAATGACCTAATTGATCATCCAATGACACAAACACACCTATTGGATGCACAAGATTGGTTAAAAACCCTAATTGGTCAAGTATATGCCTAAGGAGGACGAAAATGACCTAATTGATCATCCAATGACACAAACACACCTATTGGATGCACAAGATTGGTTAAAAACCCTAATTGGACAAGAATTTGCCTAGGGAGGACGAAAATGACCTAATTGATGATCCAATGACACAAACACACCTATTGGATGCACAAGATTGGTTAAAAACCCTAATTGGACAAGAATAAGCCTAGGGAGGACGAAAATGACCTAATTGATCATCCAATGACACAAACACACCTATTGGATGCACAAGATTGGTTAAAAACCCTAATTGGACAAGAATATGCCTAGGGAGGACGAAAATGACCTAAATATTAATTCAATGACACAAACAAACTTATCGGATGCACAAGATTGGTTAAAACCCTAATTGGACAAGAATAAGCCTAGGGACGATGAAAATGACCTAATTGATCATCCAATGACACAAACACACCTATTAGATGCACAAGATTGGTTAAAAACCCTAATTGGACAAGAATAAGCCTGGGGAGGACGAAGATGACCTAATTGATCATCCAATGACACAAACACACCTATTGGATGCACAAGATTGGTTAAAAACCCTAATTGGACAAGAATATGCCTAGGGAGGACGAAAATGACCTAATTGATCATCCAATGACACAAACACACCTATTGGATGCACAAGATTGGTTAAAAACTCTAATTGGACAAGAATAAGCCTAGGGAGGACGAAAATGACCTAATTGATCATACAATGACACAAACACACCTATTGGATGCACAAGATAGGTTAAAAACCCTATTTGGACAAGAATATGCCTAGGGAGGACGAAAATGACCTAATTGATCATCCAATGACACAAACACACCTATTGGATGCACAATATTGGTTAAAAACTCTAATTGGACAAGAATAAGACCAGGGAGGACGAAAATGACCTAATTGATCATACAATGACACAAACACACCTATTGGATGCACAAGATAGGTTAAAAACCCTAATTGGACAAGAATATGCCTAGGGAGGACGAAAATAACCTAATTGATCATCCAATGATACAAACACACCTATTGGGTGCACAAGATCGGTTAAAAACCCTAATTGGACAAGAATAAGCCTATAGAGGACGAAAATGACCTAATTGATCATCCAATGACACAAACACACCTATTGGATGCACAAGATTGGTTAAAAACCCTAATTGGACAAGAATATGCCTAGGGAGGACGAAAATGACCTAATTGATCATCCAATGACACAAACACACCTATTGGATGCACAATATTGGTTAAAAACTCTAATTGGACAAGAAAAAGCCCAGGGAGGACGAAAATGACCTAATTGATCATACAATGACACAAACACACCTATTGGATGCACAAGATAGGTTAAAAACCCTAATTGGACAAGAATATGCCTAGGGAGGACGAAAATAACCTAATTGATCATCCAATGATACAAACACACCTATTGGGTGCACAAGATCGGTTAAAAACCCTAATTGGACAAGAATAAGCCTAGGGAGGACGAAAATAACCTAATTGATCATCCAATGACACAAACACACCTATTGGATGCACAAGATTGGTTAAAAACCCTAGTTGGACAAGAATATGCCTATGGAGGACAAAAATGACCTAATTGATCATCCAATGACACAAATGAACTTATTGGATGCACAAGATTGGTTAAAAACCCTAATTGGACAAGAATAAGCCTAGGGAGGACAAAAATGACCTAATTGATCATCCAATGACACAAACACACCTATTGGATGCACAAGATTGGTTAAAAACCTTAATTGGACAAGAATAAGCCTAGGGAGGACAAAAATGACCTAATTGATCATCCAATGACACAAACACACCTATTGGACGCACAAGATTGGTTAAAAACCTTAATTGGACAAGAATAAGCCTAGGGAGGACGAAAATGACCTAATTGATCATCCAATGACACAAACACACCTATTGGATGCACAAGATTGGTTAAAAACCCTAATTGGACAAGAATATGCCTAGGGAGGACGAAAATGACCTAATTGATCATCCAATGACACAAATGAACTTATTTGATGCACAAGATTAGTTAAAAACCCTAATTGATCATCCAATGACACAAACACACCTATTGGATGCACAAGATTGGTTAAAAACCCTAATTGGACAAGAATAAGCCTAGGGAGAACGAAAATGACCTAAATGTTAATCCAATGACACAACTCAACTTATTGGATGCACAAGATTGGTTAAACACCCTAATTGGACAAGAATATGCCTAGGGAGGACGAAAATGACCTAATTGATCATCCAATAATACAAACACACCTATTGGATGCACAAGATTGGTTAAAAACCCTAGTTGGACAAGAACATGCCTAGGGAGGACGAAAATGACCTAATTGATCATCCAATGACACAAACACACCTATTGGATGCACAAGATTGGTCAAAACCCTAATTGGACAAGAATATGCCTAGGGAGGACGAAAATGACCTAAATGTTAATCCAATGACACAAATGAACTTATTGGATGCACAAGATTGGTTAAAAACCCTAATTGGACAAGAATAAGCCTAGGGAGGACGAAAATGACCTAATTGATCATCCAATGACACAAACACACCTATTGGATGCACAAGATTGGTTAAAAACCCTAATTGGACAAGAATATGCCTAGGGAGGACGAAAATGACCTAATTGATCATCCAATGACACAAACAAAGTTATTGGATGCACAATATTGGTTAAAAACCCTAATTGGACAACAATAAGCTTAAGGAGGACGAAAATGACCTAATTGATCATCCAATGACACAAACACACCTATTGGATGCAAAAGATTGGTTAAAAACCCTAATTGGAAAAGATGATGCCTAGGGAGGACAAAAATGACCTAAATATTAATTCAATGACACAAACAAACATATTGGATGCACAAGATTGGTTAAAAACCCTAATTGGACAAGAATAAGCCTAGGGAGGACGAAAATGACCTAATTGATCATCCAATGACACAAACAAACCTATTGGATGCACAAGATTGGTTAAAAACCCTAATTGGACAAGAATATGCCTAGGGAGGACGAAAATGACCTAATTGATCATCCAATGACACAAATGAACTTATTGGATGCACAAGATTAGTTAAAAACCCTAATTGGACAAGAATAAGCCTAGGGAGGACCAAAATAACCTAACTGATCATCCAATGACACAAACACACCTATTGAATGCACAAGATTGGTCTAAAACTCTAATTGGACAAGAATATGCCTAGGGAGGACGAAAATGACCTAAATATTTATCCAATGACACAAATGAACTTATTGGATGCACAAGATTGGTTAAAAACCCTAATTGGACAAGAATAAGCCTAGGGAGGACGAAAATGACCTAAATGTTAATCCAATGACACAACTCAACTTATTGGATGCACAAGATTGGTTAAAAACCCTAATTGGGAAAGAATAAGCCTAGGGAGGACGAAAATGACCTAATTGATCATCCAATGACACAAATGAACTTATTGGATGCACAAGATTAGTTAAAAACCCTAATTGGACAAGAATAAGCCTAGGGAGGACGAAAATAACCTAATTGATCATCCAATGACACAAACACACCTATTGGATGCACAAGATTGGTCTAAAACTCTAATTGGACAAGAATATGCCTAGGGAGGACGAAAATGACCTAAATGTTAATCCAATGACACAAATGAACTTATTGAATGTACAAGATTGGTTAAAAACCCTAATTGGACAAGAATAAGCCTAGGGAGGACGAAAATGACCTAAATGTTAATCCAATGACACAACTCAACTTATTGGATGCACAAGATTGGTTAAAAACCCTAATTGGACAAGAATAAGCCTATGGAGGACGTAAATGACCTAATTGATCATCCAATGACACAAACACACCTATTGGATGCACAAGATTGGTTAAAAACCCTAATTGGACAAGAATATGCCTAGGGAGGACGAAAATGACCTAAATATTAATTTAATGACACAAACAAACTTCTCGGATGCACAAGATTGGTTAAAAACCCTAATTGGACAAGAATAAGCCTAGGGAGGACGAAAATGACCTAATTGATCATCCAATGACACAAACACACCTATTGGATGGACAAGATTGGTCTAAAACTCTAATTGGACAAGAATATGCCTAGGGAGGACGAAAATGACCTAAATGTTAATCCAATGACACAAATGAACTTATTGGATGCACAAGATTGGTTAAAAACCCTAATTGGACAAGAATAAGCCTAGGGAGGACGAAAATGACCTAATTGATCATCCAATGACACAAACACACCTATTGGATGCACAAGATTGGTTAAAAACCCTAATTGGACAAGAATATGCCTAGGGAGGACGAAAATGACCTAAATATTAATTCATTGACACAAACAAACTTATCGGATGCACAAGATTGGTTAAAAACATTAATTGGACAAGAATAAGCCTAGGGAGGACGAAAATGACCTAATTGATCATCCAATGACACAAACACACCTATTGGATGCACAAGATTGGTTAAAAACCCTAATTGGACAAGAATATGCCTAGGGAGGACGAAAATGACCTAATTGATCATCCAATGACACAAATGAACTTATTGGATGCACAAGATTAGTTAAAAACCCTAATTGGACAAGAATAAGCTTTGGGAGGACGAAAATTACCTAATTGATCATCCAATGACACAAACACACCTATTGGATGCACAAGATTGGTCTAAAACTCTAAATGAGCAAGAATATGCCTAGGGAGGACGAAAATGACCAAAATGTTAATCCAATGACACAAATGAACGTATTGGATGCACAAGATTGGTTAAAAACCCTAATTGGACAAGAATAAGCCTAGGGAGGACGAAAATGACCTAATTGATCATCCAATGACACAAACACACCTATTGGATGCACAAGATTGGTTAAAAACCCTAATTGGACAAGAATATGCCTAGGGAGGACGAAAATGACCTAATTGATCATCCAATGACACAAACACACCTATTGGATGCACAAGATTCGTTAAAAACCCTAATTGGACAAGAATATGCATAGGGAGGACGAAAATGACCTAATTGATCATCCAATGACACAAACACACCTATTGGATGCTCAAGATTCGTTAAAAACCCTAATTGGACAAGAATATGCCTAGGGAGGACGAAAATGACCTAATTGATCATCCAATGACACAAACACACCTATTGGATGCACAAGATTGGTTAAAAACCCTAATTGGACAAGAATATGCCTAGGGAGGACGAAAATGACCTAATTGATCATCCAATGACACAAACACACCTATTGGATGCACAAGATTGGTTAAAAACCCTAATTGGACAAGAATATGCCTAAGGAGGACGAAAATGACCTAAATATTAATTCAATGACATAAACAAACTTATCGGATGCACAAGATTGGTTAAAAACCCTAATTGGACAAGAATAAGACTTGGGACGACGAAAATGACCTAATTGATCATCCAATGACACAAACACACCTATTGGATGCACAAGATTGGTTAAAAACCCTAATTGGACAAGAATATGCCTAGGGAGGACGAAAATGACCTAATTGATCATCCAATGACACAAACACACCTATTGGATGCACAAGATTGGTTAAAAACCCTAATTGGACAAGAATATGCATAGGGAGGACAAAAATGACCTAAATATTAATTCAATGACATAAACAAACTTATTGGATGCACAAGATTTGTTAAAAACCCTAATTGGACAAGAATAAGCCTAGGGAGGACGAAAATGACCTAATTGATCATCCAATGTCACAAACACACCAATTGGAAGCACAAGATTGGTTAAAAACCCTAATTGGACAAGAATATGCCTAGGGAGGACGAAAATGACCTAAATGTTAATCCAATGACACAAATGAACTTATTGGATGCACAAGATTGGTTAAAAACCCTAATTGGACAAGAATAAGCCTAGGGAGGACGAAAATGACCTAATTGATCATCCAATGACACAAATGAACTTATTGGATGCACAAGATTGGTTAAAAACCCTAATTGGACAAGAATAAGTATAAAAAGGACGAAAATGACCTAATTGATCATCCAATGACACAAACACACCTATTGGATGCACAAGATTGGTTCAATACCCTAATTGGATAAGAATATGCCTAGGGAGGACGAAAATGACCTAATTGATCATCCAATGACACAAACACACCTATTGGATGCACAAGATTGGTTAAAAACCCTAATTGGACAAGAATATGCCTAGGGAGGACGAAAATGACCTAATTGATCATCCAATGACACAAACACACCTATTGGATGCACAAGATTGGTTAAAAACCCTAATTGGACAAGAATATGCCTAGGGAGGACGAAAATGACCTAAATATTAATTCAATGACACAAACAAAGTTATTGGATGCACAAGATTGGTTAAAAACCCTAATTGGACAGGAATAAGCCTAGGGAGGACGAAAATGACCTAATTGATCATCCAATGACACAAACACACCTATTGGATGCACAAGATTGGTTAAAAACCCTAATTGGACAAGAATATACCTAGGGAGGACGAACATGACCTAATTGATCATCCAATGACACAAATGAACTTATTGGATGCACAAGATTAGTTAAAAACCCTAATTGGACAAGAATAAGCCTAGGGAGGACGAAAATAACCTAATTGATCATCCAATGACACAAACACACCTATTGGATGCACAAGATTGGTCTAAAACTCTAATTGGACAAGAATATGCCTAGGGAGGACGAAAATGACCTAAATGTTAATCCAATGACACAAATGAACTTATTGGATGCACAAGATTGGTTAAAAACCCTAATTGGACAAGAATAAGCCTAGGGAGGACGAAAATGACCTAAATGTTAATCCAATGACACAACTCAACTTATTGGATGCACAAGATTGGTTAAAAACCCTAATGGGGAAAGAATAAGCCTAGGGAGGACGAAAATGACCTAATTGATCATCCAATGACCCAAACACACCTATTTGATGCACAAGATTGGTTAAAAACCCTAATTGGACAAGAATAAGCCTAGGGAGGATGAAAATGATCTAATTGATCATCCATTGCCACAAACACACCTAATGGATGCACAAGATTGGTTAAAAACCCTAATTGGACAAGAATATGCCTAGGGAGGACGATAATGACCTAATTGGTCATCCAATGACACAAACACACCAATTGGATGCACAAGATTGGTTAAAAACCCTAATTGGACAAGAATAAGCCTAGGGAGGATGAAAATGATCTAATTGATCATCCATTGCCACAAACACACCTAATGGATGCACAAGATTGGTTAAAAACCCTAATTGGACAAGAATATGCCTAGGGAGGACGATAATGACCTAATTGGTCATCCAATGACACAAACACACCAATTGGATGCACAAGATTGGTTAAAAACCCTAATTGGACAAGAATATGCCCAGGGAGGACGAAAATGACCTAATTGATCATCCAATGACACAAATGAACTTATTGGATGCACAAGATTAGTTAAAAACCGTAATTGGACAAGAATAAGCCTAGGGAGGACGAAAATAACCTAATTGATCATCTAATGACACAAACACACCTATTGGATGCACAAGATTGGTTAAAAACCCTAATTGGACAAGAATATGCCTAGGGAGGACGAAAATGACCTAATTGATCATCCAATGACACAAATGAACTTATTGGATGCACAAGATTAGTTAAAAACCCTAATTGGACAAGAATAAGCCTAGGGAGGACGAAAATAACCTAATTGATCATCCAATGACACAAACACACCTATTGGATGCACAAGATTGGTCTAAAACTCTAATTGGACAAGAATATGCCTAGGGAGGACGAAAATGACCTAAATGTTAATCCAATGACACAAATGAACTTATTGGATGCACAAGATTGGTTAAAAACCCTAATTGGACAAGAATAAGCCTAGGGAGGACGAAAATGACCTAAATGTTAATCCAATGACACAACTCAACTTATTGGATGCACATGATTGGTTAAAAACCCTAATGGGGAAAGAATAAGCCTAGGGAGGACGAAAATGACCTAATTGATCATCCAATGACCCAAACACACCTATTTGATGCACAAGATTGGTTAAAAACCCTAATTGGACAAGAATAAGCCTAGGGAGGATGAAAATGACCTAATTGATCATCCATTGCCACAAACACACCAAATGGATGCACAAGATTGGTTAAAAACCCTAACTGGACAAGAATATGCCTAGGGAGGACGATAATGACCTAATTGGTCATCCAATGACACAAACACACCAATTGGATGCACAAGATTGGTTAAAAACCCTAATTGGACAAGAATATGCCCAGGGAGGACGAAAATGACCTAATTGATCATCCAATGACACAAATGAACTTATTGGATGCACAAGATTAGTTAAAAACCCTAATTGGACAAGAATAAGCCTATGGAGGACGAAAATAACCTAATTGATCATCCAATGACACAAACACACCTATTGGATGCACAAGATTGGTTAAAAACCCTAATTGGACAAGAATATGCCTAGGGAGGACGAAAATGACCTAAATATTAATTCAATTACACAAACAAAGTTATTGGATGCACATGATTGGTTAAAAACCCTAATTGGACAAGAATAAGCCTAGGGAGGACGAAAATGACCTAATTGATCATCCAATGACACAAACACACCTATTGGATGCACAAGATTGGTTAAAAACCCTAATTGGACAAGAATATGCCTAGGGAGGACGAAAATGACCTAAATATTAATTCAATGACACAAACATAGTTATTGGATGCACAAGATTGGTTAAAAACCCTAATTGGACAAGAATAAGTCTAGGGAAGACGAAAATGACCTAATTGATCATCCAATGACACAAACACACCTATTGGATGCACAAGATTGGTTAAAAACCCTAGTTGGACAAGAATATGCCTAGGGAGGACGAAAATGACCTAATTGATCATCCAATGACACAAATGAACTTATTGGATGCACAAGATTTGTTAAAAACCCTAATTGGACAAGAATAAGCCTAGGGAGGGCGAAAATGACCTAATTGATCATCCAATGACACAAACACACCTATTGGATGCACAAGATTGGTTAAAAACCCTAATTGGACAAGAATAAGACTAGGGAGGACGAAAATGACCTAATTGATCATCCAATGACACAAATGAACTTATTGGATGCACAAGATTAGTTAAAAACCCTAATTGGACAAGAATAAGCCTAGGGAGGACGAAAATAACCTAATTGATCATCTAATGACACAAACACACCTATTGGATGCACAAGATTGGTTAAAAACCCTAATTGGACAAGAATAAGCCTAGGGAGGACGAAAATGACCTAATTGATCATCCATTGCCACAAACACACCTATTGGATGCACAAGATTGGTTAAAAACCCTAATTGGACAAGAATATGCCTAGGGAGGACGAAAATGACCTAATTGTTCATCCAATGACATAAACACACCTATTGGATGCACAAGATTGGTTAAAAACCCTAATTGGACAAGTATATGCCTAGGGAGGACGAAAATGACCTAATTGATCATCCAATGACACAAACACACCTATTGGATGCACAAGATTGGTTTAAAACCCTAATTGGACAAGAATATGCCTAGGGAGGACGAAAATGACCTAATTGATCATCCAATGACACAAACACACCTATTGGATGCACAAGATTGGTTAAAAACCCTATTTGGACAAGAATAAGCCTAGGGAGGACGAAAATGACCTAATTGATCATCCAATGACACAAACACACCTATTGGATGCACAAGATTGGTTAAAAACCCTAATTGGACAAGAATATGCTTAGGGAGGACGAAAATGACCTAAATATTAATTCAATGACCCAAACAAACTTATCGGATGCACAAGATTGGTTAAAAACCCTAATTGGACAAGAATAAGCCTAGGGAGGACGAAAATGACCTAAATGTTAATCCAATGACACAACTCAACTTATTGGATGCACAAGATTGGTTAAAAACCCTAATTGGACAAGAATAAGCCTAGGGAAGACGAAAATAACCTAATTGATCATCCAATGACACAAACACACCTATTGGATGCACAAGATTGGTTAAAAACCCTAATTGAAGAAGAATATGCCTAGGGAGGACGAAAATGACCTAAATGTTAATCCAATGACACAAATGAACTTATTGGATGCACAAGATTGGTTAAAAACCCTAATTGGACAAGAATAAGCCTAGGGAGGACGAAAATGACCTAAATGTTAATCCAATGACACAACTCAACTTATTCGATGCACAAGATTGGTTAAAAACCCTAATTGGACAAGAATATGCCTAGGGAGGACGGATATGACCTAAATGTTAATCCAATGACACAAATGAACTTATTGGATGCACAAGATTGGTTAAAAACCCTAATTGGACAAGAATAAGCCTAGGGAGGACGAAAATGACTTAATTGATCATCCAATGACACAAATACACCTATTGGATGCACAAGATTAGTTAAAAACTCTAATTGGACTTGAATAAGCCTAGGGACGACAAAAATGACCTAATTGATCATCCAATGAAACAAACACACCTATTAGATGCACAAGATTGGTTAAAAACCCTAATAGGACAAGAATAAGCCTAGGGAGGACGAAAATGACCTAATTGATCATCCAATGACACAACCACACCTATTGGATGCACAAGATTGGTTAAAAACCCTAATTGGACAAGAATAAGCCTAGGGAGGACGAAAATGACCTAATTGATCATACAATGACACAAACACACCTATTGGATGCACAAGATAGGTTAAAAACCCTATTTGGACAAGAATATGCCTAGGGAGGACGAAAATGACCTAATTGATCATCCAATGACACAAACACACCTATTGGATGCACAATATTGGTTAAAAACTCTAATTGGACAAGAATAAGACCAGGGAGGACGAAAATGACCTAATTGATCATACAATGACACAAACACACCTATTGGATGCACAAGATAGGTTAAAAACCCTAATTGGACAAGAATATGCCTAGGGAGGACGAAAATGACCTAATTGATCATCCAATGATACAAACACACCTATTGGGTGCACAAGATCGGTTAAAAACCCTAATTGGACAAGAATAAGCCTATAGAGGACGAAAATGACCTAATTGATCATCCAATGACACAAACACACCTATTGGATGCACAAGATTGGTTAAAAACCCTAATTGGACAAGAATATGCCTAGGGAGGACGAAAATGACCTAATTGATCATCCAATGACACAAATGAACTTATTGGATGCACAGGATTAGTTAAAAACCCTAATTGGACAAGAATAAGCCTAGGGAGGACGAAAATAACCTAATTGATCATCCAATGACACAAACACACCTATTGGATGCACAAGATTGGTCTAAAACTCTAATTGGACAAGAATATGCCTTGGGAGGACGAAAATGACCTGAATGTTAATCCAATGACACAAATGAACTTATTGGATGCACAAGATTGGTTAAAAACCCTAATTGGACAAGAATAAGCCTAGGGAGGACGAAAATGACCTAAATGTTAATCCAATGACACAACTCAACTTATTGGATGCACAAGATTGGTTAAAAACCCTAATTGGGAAAGAATAAGCCTAGGGAGGACGAAAATGACCTAATTGATCATCCAATGACCCTAACACACCTATTGGATGCACAAGATTGGTTAAAAACCCTAATTGGACAAGAATAAGCCTAGGGAGGATGAAAATGTCCTAATTGATCATCCAATGACACAAATGAACTTATTGGATGCACAAGATTAGTTAAAAACCCTAATTGGACAAGAATATGCCTAGGGAGGACGAAAATAACCTAATTGATCATCCAATGACACAAACACACCTATTGAATGCACAAGATTGGTTAAAAACCCTAATTGGAGAAGAATATGCCTAGGGAGGACGAAAATGACCTAAATGTTAATCCAATGACACAAATGAACTTATTGGATGCACAAGATTGGTTAAAAACCCTAATTGG
>JBBPBR010001244.1:0-31806 GCA_037974775.1 Cicer pinnatifidum | reverse complement strand
GGATGCACAAGATTGGTTAAAAACCCTAATTGGACAAGAATAAGCCTAGGGAGGACGAAAATGACCTAATTGATCATCCAATGACGCAAACACACCTATTGGATGCACAAGATTGGTTAAAAACCCTAATTGGACAAGAATATGCCTAGGGAGGACGAAAATGACCTAATTGATTATCCAATGACACAAACGAACTTATTGGATGCACAAGATTAGTTAAAAACCCTAATTGGACAAGAATAAGCCTAGGGAGGACGAAAATAACCTAATTGATCATCCAATGACACAAACACACCTATTGGATGCCCAAGATTGGTCTAAAACTCTAATTGGACAAGAATATACCTAGGGAGGACGAAAATGACCTAAATGTTAATCCAATGACACAAGTGAACTTATTGAATGCACAAGATTGGTTAAAAACCCTAATTGGACAAGAATAAGCCTAGGGAGGACGAAAATGAGCTAAATGTTAATCCAATGACACAACTCAACTTATTGGATGCACAAGATTGGTTAAAAACCCTAATTGGGCAAGAATAAGCCTAGGGAGGACGAAAATGATCTAATTGATCATCCAATGACACAAACACACCTATTGGATGCACAAGATTGGTTAAAAACCCTAATTGAACAAGAATATGCCTAGGGAGGATATAAATGACTTAATTGATCATCCAATGACACAAACACACCTATTGGAGGCACAAGATTGGTTAAAAACCCTAATTGGACAAGAATATGCCTAGGGAGGACGAAAATGATCTAAATATTAATTCAATGACACAAACAAACTTATCGGATGCACAAGATTGGTTAAAAACCCTAATTGGACAAGAATAAGCCTAGGGAGGACGAAAATGACCTAATTGATCATCCAATGACACAAACACACCTATTGGATGCACAAGATTGGTTAAAAACCCTAATTTGACAAGAATAAGCCTAGGGAGGACGAAAATGACCTAATTGATCATCCAATGACTCAAACACACCTATTGGATGCACAAGATTGGTTAAAAACCCTAATTGGACAAGAATATGCCTAGGGAGGACGAAAATGACCTAATTGATCATCCAATGACACAAATGAACTTATTGGATGCACAAGATGAGTTAAAAACCCTAATTGGACAAGAATAAGCCTAGGGAGGACGAAAATAACCTAATTGATCATCCAATGACACAAACACACCTATTGGATGCCCAAGATTGGTCTAAAACTCTAATTGGACAAGAATATACCTAGGGAGGACGAAAATGACGTAAATGTTAATCCAATGACACAAATGAACTTATTGAATGCACAAGATTGGTTAAAAACCCTAATTGGACATGAATAAGCCTAGGGAGGACGAAAATGAGCTAAATGTTAATCCAATGACACAACTCAACTTATTGGATGCACAAGATTGGTTAAAAACCATAATTGGGCAAGAATAAGCCTAGGGAGGACGAAAATGATCTAATTGATCATCCAATGACACAAACACACCTATTGGATGCACAAGATTGGTTAAAAACCCTAATTGGACAAGAATATGCCTAGGGAGGACATAAATGACTTAGTTGATCATCCAATGACACAAACACACCTATTGGAGGCACAAGATTGGTTAAAAACCCTAATTGGACAAGAATATGCCAAGGGAGGACGAAAATGACCTAAATATTAATTCATTGACACAAACAAACTTATCGGATGCACAAGATTGGTTAAAAACCCTAATTGGACAAGAATAAGCCTAGGGAGGACGAAAATGACCTAATTGATCATCCAATGACACAAACACACCTATTGGATGCACAAGATTGGTTAAAAACCCTAATTGGACAAGAATATGCCTAGGGAGGACGAAAATGACCTAATTGATCATCCAATGACACAAATGAACTTATCGGATGCACAAGATTAGTTAAAAACCCTAATTGGACAAGAATAAGCCTAGGGAGGACGAAAATAACCTAATTGATCATCCAATGACACAAACACACCTATTGGATGCACAAGATTGGTCTAAAACTCTAATTGGACAAGAATATGCCTAGGGAGGACGAAAATGACCTAAATGTTAATCCAATGACACAAATGAACTTATTGGATGCACAAGATTGGTTAAAAACCCTAATTGGACAAGAATAAGCCTAGGGAGGACGAAAATGACCTAAATGTTAATCCAATGACACAACTCAACTTATTGGATGCACATGATTGGTTAAAAACCCTAATGGGGAAAGAATAAGCCTAGGGAGGACGAAAATGACCTAATTGATCATCCAATGACCCAAACACACCTATTTGATGCACAAGATTGGTTAAAAACCCTAATTGGACAAGAATAAGCCTAGGGAGGATGAAAATGACCTAATTGATCATCCATTGCCACAAACACACCAAATGGATGCACAAGATTGGTTAAAAACCCTAACTGGACAAGAATATGCCTAGGGAGGACGATAATGACCTAATTGGTCATCCAATGACACAAACACACCAATTGGATGCACAAGATTGGTTAAAAACCCTAATTGGACAAGAATATGCCCAGGGAGGACGAAAATGACCTAATTGATCATCCAATGACACAAATGAACTTATTGGATGCACAAGATTAGTTAAAAACCCTAATTGGACAAGAATAAGCCTATGGAGGACGAAAATAACCTAATTGATCATCCAATGACACAAACACACCTATTGGATGCACAAGATTGGTTAAAAACCCTAATTGGACAAGAATATGCCTAGGGAGGACGAAAATGACCTAATTGGTCATCCAATGACACAAACACACTTATTGGATGCACAAGATTGGTTAAAAACCCTAATTGGACAAGAATAAGCCTAGGGAGGACGAAAATAACCTAATTGATCATCCAATGACACAAACACACCTATTGGATGCACAAGATTGGTTAAAAACCCTAATTGGACAAGAATAAGACTAGGGAGGACGAAAATGACCTAATTGATCATCCAATGACACAAACACACCTATTGGATGCAAAAGATTGGTTAAAAACCCTAATTGGACAAGATGATGCCTAGAGAGGACGAAAATGACCTAAATATGAATTCAATGACACAAACAAACTTATTGGATGCACAAGATTGGTTAAAAACCCTAATTGGAGAAGAATATGCCTAGGGAGGACGAAAATGACCTAAATATTAATTCAATGACACAAACAAATTTATTGGATGCACAAGATTGGTTAAAAACCTTAATTGGACAAGAATAAGCCTAGGGAGGACAAAAATGACCTAATTGATCATCCAATGACACAAATGAACTTATTGGATGCACAAGATTGGTTAAAAACCCTAATTGGACAAGAATAAGCCTAGGGAGGACGAAAATGACCTAATTGATCATCCAATGACACAAACACACCTATTGGATGCACAAGATTGGTTAAAAACCCTAATTGGACAAGAATAAGCCTAGGGAGGACGAAAATGACCTAATTGATCATCCAATGACACAAACACACCTATTGGATGCACAAGATTGGTTAAAAACCCTAATTGGACAAGAATATGCCTAGGGATTACGAAAATGACCTAAATATTAATTCAATGACACAAAAAAACTTATCGGATGCACAAGATTGGTTAAAAACCCTAATTGGACAAGAATAAGCCTAGGGACATCGAAAATGACCTAAATGTTAATCCAATGACACAACTCAACTTATTGGATGCACAAGATTGGTTAAAAACCCTAATTGGACAAGAATATGCCTAGGGAGGACGAAAATGACCTAAATGTTAATCCAATGACACAACTCAACTTATTGGATGCACAAGATTGGTTAAAAACCCTAATTGGACAAGAATAAGCCTATGGAAGACGAAAATGACCTAATTGATCATCCAATGACACAAACACACCAATTGGATGCACAAGATTGGTTAAAAACCCTAATTAGACAAGAATATGCCTAGGGAGGACGAAAATGACCTAATTGATCATCCAATGACACAAACACACCTATTGGATGCACAAGATTGGTTAAAAACCCTAATTGGACAAGAATAAGCCTAGGGAGGACGAAAATAACCTAATTTATCATCCAATGACACAAATACACCTATTGGATGCACAAGATTGGTTAAAAACCCTAATTGGACAAGAAAATGCCTAGGGAGAACGAAAATGACCTAAATGTTAATCCAATGACACAAATGAACTTATTGGATGCACAAGATTGGTTAAAAACCCTAATTGGACAAGAATAAGCCTAGGGAGGACGAAAATGACCTAAATGTTAATCCAATGACACAACTCAACTTATTGGATGCACAAGATTGGTTAAAAACCCTAATTGGACAAGAATAAGCCTAGGGAGGACGAAAATGACCTAATTGATCATCCAATGACACAAACACACCTATTGGATGCACAAGATTGGTTAAAAACCCTAATTGGACAAGAATATGCCAACGGAGGACGAAAATGACCTAAATGTTAATCCAATAACACAAATGAACTTATTGGATGCACAAGATTGGTTAAAAACCCTAATTGGACAAGAATATGCCTAGGGAGGACGAAAATGACCTAAATGTTAATCCAATGACACAAATGAACTTATTGGATGCACAAGATTGGTTAAAAACCCTAATTGGACAAGAATAAGCCTAGGGAGGACGAAAATAACCTAATTGAACATCCAATGACACAAACACACCTATTGTATGCACAAGATTGGTTAAAAACCCTAATTGGACAAGAATATGCCTAGGGAGGACGAAAATGACCTAAATATTAATTAAAGGACACAAACAAAGTTATTGGATGCACAAGATTGGTTAAAAACCCTAATTGGACAAGAATAAGCCTAGGGAGGACGAAAATGACCTAATTGATCATCCAATGACACAAACACACCTATTGGATGCACAAGATTGGTTAAAAACCCTAATTGGACAAGAATATGCCTAGGGAGGACGAAAATAACCTAAATATTAATCCAATGACACAACTCAACTTATTGGATGCACAAGATTGGTTAAAAACCCTAATTGGACAAGAATAAGCCTAGGGAGGACGAAAATGACCTAATTGATCATCCAATGACACAAACACACCTATTGGATGCACAAGATTGGTTAAAAACCCTAATTGGACAAGAATATGCCTAGGGAGGACGAAAATGACCTAATTGATCATCCAATGACACAAATGAACTTATTGGATGCACAAGATTAGTTAAAAACACTAATTGGACAAGAATAAGCCTAGGGAGGACGAAAATAACCTAACTGATCATCCAATGACACAAACACACCTATTGGATGCACAAGATTGGTCTAAATAATTGGATAAGAATATGCCTAGGGAGGACGAAAATGACCTAAATATTAATCCAATGACACAAATGAACTTATTGGATGCACAAGATTGGTTAAAAACCCTAATTGGACAAGAATAACCCTAGGGAGGACGAAAATGACCTAAATGTTAATCCAATGACACAACTCAACTTATTGGATGCACAAGATTGGTTAAAAACCCTAATTGGACAAGAATAAGCCTAGGGAGGACGAAAATGACCTAATTGATCATCCAATGACACAAACACACCTATTGGATTCACAAGATTGGTTAAAAACCCTAATTTGACAAGAATAAGCCTAGGGAGGACGAAAATGACCTAATTGATCATCCAATGACACAAACACAACTATTGGATGCACAAGATTGGTTAAAAACCCTAATTGGACAAGAATATGCCTAGGGAGGACGAAAATGACATAAATATTAATTCAATGACACAAACAAACTTATCGGATGCACAAGATTGGTTAAAAACCCGAATTGGACAAGAATAAGCCTAGGGAGGACGAAAATGACCTAAATGTTAATCCAATGACACAACTCAACTTATTGGATGCACAAGATTGGTTAAAAACCCTAATTGGACAAGAATAAGCCTAGGGAGGACGAAAATGACCTAATTGATCATCCAATGACACAAACACACCTATTGGATGCACAAGATTGGTTAAAAACCCTAATTGGACAAGAATATGCCTAGAGAGGATGAAAATGACCTAATTGATCATCCAACGACACAAACACACCTATTGGATGCACAAGATCGGTTAAAAACCCTAATTGGACAAGAATAAGCCTAGGGAGGACGAAAATGACCTAATTGATCATCCAATGACACAAACACACCTATTGGATGCACAAGATTGGTTAAAAACCCTAATTGGACAAGAATAAGCCTAGGGAGGACGAAAATGACCTAAATGTTAATCCAATGACACAACTCAACTTATTGGATGCACAAGATTGGTTAAAAACCCTAATTGGACAAGAATAAGTCTAGGGAGGACGAAAATGACCTAATAGATCATCCAATGACACAAACACACCTATTGGA
Source organism: Cicer pinnatifidum (assembly GCA_037974775.1). Lineage (NCBI taxonomy): Eukaryota > Viridiplantae > Streptophyta > Magnoliopsida > Fabales > Fabaceae > Cicer > Cicer pinnatifidum. The sequence continues at coordinate 25,407 of JBBPBR010001244.1, read as the reverse complement.
TGCACAATATCGGTTAAAAACCCTTATTGGACAAGAATAAGCCAAGGGAGGACGAAAATGACCTAATTGATCATCCAATGACACAAACACACCTATTGGATGCACAAGATTGGTTAAAAACCCTAATTGGACAAGAATACGCCTAGGGAGGACGAAAATGACCTAAATGTTAATCCAATGACACAAATGAACTTATTGGATGCACAAGATTTGTTTAAAACCCTAATTGGACAAGAATAAGCCTAGGGAGGACGAAAATGACCTAAATGTTAATCCAATGTCACAACTCAACTTATTGGATGCACAAGATTGGTTAAAAACCCTAATTGGACAAGAATAAGCCTAGGGAGGACGAAAATGACCTAATTGATCATCCAATGAAACAAACACACCTATTGGATGCACAAGATTGGTTAAAAATCCTAATTTGACAGGAATAAGCCTAGGGATGACGAAAATGATCTAATTGATCATCCAATGACACAAACACACCTATTGGATGCACAAGAATGTTTAAAAACCCTAATTGGACAAGAATATGCCTAGGGAGGTCGAAAATGACCTAAATATTAATTCAATGACACAAACAAAGTTATTGGATGCACAAGATTGGTTAAAAACCCTAATTGGACAAGAATAAGCCTAGGGAGGATGTAAATGACCTAATTGATCATCCAATGACACAAACCCGCTTATTGGATGCACAAGATTGGTTAAAAACCATAATTGGACAAGAATATGCCTAGGGAGGACGAAAATGACCTAAATATTAATTCAATTACACAAACAAACTTATCGGATGCACAAGATTGGTTAAAAACCCTAATTGGACAAGAATAAGCCTAGGGAGGACGAAAATAACCTAATTGATCATCCAATGACACAAACACACCTATTGGATGCACAAGATTGGTTAAAAACCCTAATTGGACAAGAATATGCCTAGGGAGGACGAAAATGACCTAAATGTTAATCCAATGACACAAATGAACTTATTAGATGTACAAGATTGGTTAAAAACCCTAATTTGACAAGAATATCCCTAGGGAGGACGAAAATGACATAATGTTAATCCAATGACACAAATGAACTTATTGGATGCACAAGATTGGTTATAAACCCTAATTGGACAAGAATATGCCTGGGGAGGACGAAAATGACCTAAATGTTAATCCAATGACACAACTCAACTTATTGGATGCACAAGATTGGTTAAAAACCCTAATTGGACAAGAATAAGCCTAGGGAGGACGAAAATGACCTAATTGATCATCCAATGACACAAACACACCTATTGGATGCACAAGATTGGTTAAAAACCCTAATTGGACAAGAATATGCCTAGGGAGGACGAAAATGACCTAAATGTTAATCCAATGACACAAATGAACTTATTAGACGTACAAGATTGGTTAAAAACCCTAATTGGACAAGAATAAGCCTAGGGAGGACGAAAATGACCTAATTGATCATCCAATGACACAAACACACCTATTGGATGCACAAGATTGGTTAAAAACCCTAATTGGACAAGAATATGCCTAGGGAGGACGAAAAAATGACCTAAATATTAATTCAATGACACGAACAAAGTTATTGGATGCACAAGATTGGTTAAAAACCCTAATTGGACAAGAATAAGCCTAGGGAGGACGAAAATAACCTAATTGATCATCCAATGACACAAACACACCTATTGGATGCACAAGATTGGTTAAAAACCCTAATTGGACAAGAATATGCCTAGGGAGGCCGAAAATGACCTAAATGTTAATCCAATGACACAAATGAACTAATTGGATGCACAAGATTGGTTAAAAACCCTAATTGGACAAGAATAAGCCTAGGGAGGACGAAAATGACCTAATTGATCATCCAATGACACAAACACACCTATTGGATGCACAAGATTGGTTAAAAACCCTAATTGGACAAGAACAAGCCTAGGGAGGACGAAAATGACCTAAATGTTAATCCAATGACACAAACACACCTATTGGATGCACAACATTGGTTAAAAACCCTAATTGGACTAGAATAAGCTTAGGGAGGACGAAAATGACCTAATTGATCATCCAATGTCACAAACACACCTATTGGAAGCACAAGATTGGTTAAAAACCCTAATTGGACAAGAATATGACTAGGAAGGACGAAAATGACCTAAATGTTAATCCAATGACAGAAATGAACTTATTGGATGCACAAGATTGGTTAAAAACCCTAATTGGACAAGAATAAGCCTAGGGAGGACGAAAATGACCTAATTGATCATCCAATGACACAAACACACCTATTGGATGCACAAGATTGGTTAAAAACCCTAATTGGACAAGAATATGCCTAGGGAGGAGGAAAATGACCTAAAAATTAATTCAATGACACAAACAAAGTTATTGGATGCACAAGATTGGTTAAAAACCCTAATTGGACAAGAATAAGCCTAGGGAGGACGAAAATGACCTAATTGATCATCCAATGACACAAACACACCTATTGGATGCACAAGATTGGTTAAAAACCCTAATTGGACAAGAATATGCCTAGGGAGTATGAAAATGACCAAAATATTAATTCAATGACACAAACAAAGTTATTGGATCCACAAGATTGGTTAAAAACCCTAATTGGACAATAATAAGCCTAGGGAGGACGAAAATGACCTAATTGATCATCCAATGACACAAACACACCTATTGGATGCACAAGATTGGTTAAAAACCCTAATTGGACAAGAACAAGCATAGGGAGGAAGAAAATGACCGAATATATCATCCAATGACCCAAACACACCTATTGGATGCACAAGATTGGTTAAAAACCCTAATTGGACAAGAATAAGCCTAGGGAGGACGAAAATGACCTAATTGATCATCCAATGACACAAACACACCTATTGGATGCACAAGATTGGTTAAAAACCCTAATTGGACAAGAATATGCCTAGGGAGGACGAAAATGACCTAAATATTAATTCAATGACACAAACAAACTGATTGGATGCACAAGATTGGTTAAAAACCCTAACTAGACAAGAATGTGGCTAGGGATGACGAAAATGACCTAATTGATCATCCAATGACACAAACACACCTATTGGATGCACAAGATTGGTTAAAAACCCTAATTGGACAAAAATATGCCTAGGGAGGACAAATATGACCTAAATGTTAATCCAATAACACAAATGAACTTATTGGATGCACAAGATTGGTTAAAAACCCTAATTGGACAAGAATAAGCCTAGGGAGGACGAAAATGACCTAATTGATCATCCAATGACACAAACACACCTATTGGATGCACAAGATTGGTTAAAAACCCTAATTGGACAAGAATATGTCTAGGGAGGACGAAAATGACCTAATTGTTCATCCAATGACACAAACACACCTATTGGATGCACAAGATTGGTTAAAAACCATAATTGGACAAGAATAAGCCTAGGGAGGACGAAAATGACCTAATTGATCATCCAATGACACAAACACACCTATTGGATGCACAAGATTGGTTAAAAACCCGAATTGGACAAGGATATGCCTTGGGAGGACGAAAATGACCTAAATATTAATTCAATGACACAAACAAACTTATTGGATGCACAAGATTGGTTAAAAACCCTAATTGGACAAGAATAAGCCTAGGGAGGACGAAAATGACCTAATTGATCATCCAATGACACAAACACACCTATTGGATGCACAAGATTGGTTAAAAACCCTAATTGGACAAGAATATGCCTAGGGAGGACGAAAATGACCTAATTGATCATCCAATGACACAAACACACCTATTGGATGCACAAGATTGGTTAAAAACCCTAATTGGACCAGAATATGCCTAGGGAGGACGAAAATGACCTAATTGATCTTCGAATGACACAAACACACCTACTGGATGCACAAGATTGGTTAAAAACCCTAATTGGACAAGAATAAGCCTAGGGAGGACGAAAATAACCTAATTGATCATCCAATGACACAAACACACCTATTGGATGCACAAGATTGGTTAAAAACCCTAATTGGACAAGAATATGCCTAGGGAGGACGAAAATGACCTAATTGATCAACCAATGACACAAACACACCTATTGGATGCACAAGATTGGTTAAAAACCCTAATTGGACAAGAATATGCCTAGGGAGGACGAAAATGACCTAATTGATCATCCAATGACACAAATGAACTTATTGGATGGACAAGATTAGTTAAAAACCCTAATTGGACAAGAATAAGCCTAGGGGGGATGAAAATAACCTAATTGATCATCCAATGACACAAACACACCTATAGGATGCACAAGATTGGTCTAAAACTCTAATTGGACAAGAATATACCTAGGGACGAAGAAAATGACCTAAATGTTAATCCAATGACACAAATGAACTTATTGGATGCACAAAATTGGTTAAAAACCCTAATTGGACAAGAATAAGCCTAGGGAGGACGAAAATGACCTAAATGTTAATCCAATGACACAACTCAACTTATTGGATGCACAAGATGGGTTAAAAACCCTAATTGGACAAGAATATGCCTAGGGAGGACGAAAATGACCTAATTGATCATCCAATGACACAAACACACCTATTGGATGCACAAGATTGGTTAAAAACCCTAATTGGACAAGAATATGCCTAGGGAGGACGAAAATGACCTCAATGTTAATCCAATGACACAAATGAACTTATTGGATTCACAAGATTGGTTAAAAACCCTAATTGGACAACAATAAGCCTAGGGAGGACGAAAATGACCTAAATGTTAATCCAATGACACAACACAACTTATTGGATGCACAAGATTCGTTAAAAACCCTAATTGGGCAAGAATAAGCCTAGGGAGGACGAAAATGACCTAATTGATCATCCAATGACACAAACACACCTATTGGATGCACAAGATTGGTTAAAAACCCTAATTGGACAAGAATAAGCCTAGGGAGGACGAAAATGACCTAAATGTTAATCCAATGACACAACTCAACTTATTGGATGCACAAGATTGGTTAAAAACCCTAATTGGACAAGAATAAGCCCAGGGAGGACGAAAATGACCTAATTGATCATTCAATGACACAAACACACCTATTGGATGCACAAGATTGGTTAAAAACCCTAATTGGACAAGAATATGCCTAGGGAGGACGAAAATGACCTAATTGGTTAAAAACCATTATTGGACAAGAATAAGCCTAGGGAGGACGAAAATGACCCAATTGGTTAAAAACCCTAATTGGACAAGAATATGCCTAGGGTGGACATAAATGACTTAATTGATCATCCAATGACACAAAGACACCTATTGGATGCACAAGATTGGTTAAAAACCCTAATTGGACAAGAATATGCCTAGGGAGGACGAAAATGACCTAAATATTAATTCAATGACACAAACAAACTTTTCGGATGCACAAGATTGGTTAAAAACCCTAATTGGACAAGAATAAGCCTAGGGAGGACGAAAATGACCTAATTGATCATCCAATGACACAAACACACCTATTGGATGCACAAGATTGGTTAAAAACCCTAATTGGACAAGAATAAGCCTAGGGAGGACGAAAATGACCTAATTGATCATCCAATGACACAAACACACCTATTGGATGCACAAGATTGGTTAAAAACCCTAATTGGACAAGAATATGCCTAGGGAGGTCGAAAATGACCTAAATATTAATTCAATGACACAAACAAAGTTATTGGATGCACAAGATTGGTTAAAAAAACCCTAATTGGACAAGAATAAGCCTAGGGAGGACGTAAATGACCTAATTGATCATCCAATGACACAAACACACCTATTGGATGCACAAGATTGGTTAAAAACCCTAATTGGACAAGAATATGCCTAGGGAGGACGAAAATGACCTAAATATTAATTCAATGACACAAACAAACTTATCGGATGCACAAGATTAGTTAAAAACCGTAATTGGAAAAGAATAAGCCTAGGGAGGACGAAAATGACCTAATTGATCATCCATTGCCACAAACACACCTATTGGATGCACAAGATTGGTTAAAAACCCTAATTGGACAAGAATATGCCTAGGGAGGACGAAAATGACCTAATTGGTCATCCAATGACACAACCACACCTATTGGATGCAAAAGATTGGTTAAAAACCCTAATTCGACAAGAATAAGCCTAGGGAGGATGAAAATAACCTAATTGATCATCCAATGACACAAACACACCTATTGGATGCAAAAGATTGGTTAAAAACCCTAATTGGACAAGAATATGCCTAGGGAGGACGAAAATGACCTTAATGTTAATCCAATGACACAAATGAACTTATTGGATGCACAAGATTGGTTAAAAACCCTAATTGGACAAGAATAAGCCTAGGGAGGACGAAAATGACCTAAATTTTAATCCAATTACACAACTCAACTTATTGGATGCACAAGATTGGTTAAAAACTCTAATTGGACAAGAATAAGCCTAGCGAGGACGTAAATGACCTAATTGATCATCCAATGACACAAACACACCTAATGGATGCACAAGATTGGTTAAAAACCCTAATTGGACAAGAATAAGCCTAGGGAGGACGAAAATGACCTAATTGATCATCCAATGACACAAACACACCTATTGGATGCACAAGATTGGTTAAAAACCCTAATTGGACAAGAATATGCCTAGGGAAGACGAAAATGACCTAATTGATCATCCAATGACACAAACACACCTATTGGATGCACAAGATTGGTTAAAAACCATAATTGGACAAGAATAAGCCTAGGGAGGATGAAAATGACTTAATTGATCATCCAATTACACAAACACACCTATTGGATGCACAAGATTGGTTAAAAACCCTAATTGGACAAGAATAAGCCTAGGGAGGACGAAAATGACGTAATTGATCATCCAATGACACAAACACACCTATTGGATGCACAAGATTGGTTAAAAACCCTAATTTGACTAGAATAAGCCTAGGGAGGACGAAAATGACCTAATTGATCATCCAATGACACAAACACACCTATTGGATGCACAAGATTGGTTAAAAACCCTAATTGGACAAGAATAAGCCTAGGGAGGACGAAAATGACCTAAATGTTAATCCAATGACACAACTCAACTTATTGGATGCACAAGATTGGTTAAAAACCCTAATTGGACAAGAATATGCCTAGGGAGGACGAAAATGACCTTAATGTTAATCCAATGACACAAATGAACTTATTGGATGCACAAGATTGGTTAAAAACCCTAATTGGACAAGAATAAGCCTAGGGAGGACGAAAATGACCTAATTGATCATCCAATGACACAAACACACCTATTGGATGCACAAGATTGGTTAAAAACCCTAATTGGACAAGAATATGCTTAGGGAGGACGAAAATGACCTAATTGATCATCCAATGACACAAACACACCTATTGGAGGCACAAGATTGGTTTAAAACCCTAATTGGACAAGAATATGCCTAGGGAGGACGAAAATGACCTAATTGATTATCCAATGACACAAATGAACGTATTGGATGCACAAGATTAGTTAAAAACCCTAATTGGACAAGAATATGCCTAGGGAGGACGAAAATAACCTAATTGATCATCCAATGACACAAACACACCTATTGGATGCACAAGATTGGTCTAAAACTCTAATTGGACAAGAATATGCTTAGGGAGGACGAAAATGACCTAAATGTTAATCCAATGACACAAATGAACTTATTGGATGCACAAGATTGGTTAAAAACCCTAATTGGACAAGAATAAGCCTAGGGAGGACGAAAATGACCTAATTGATCATCCAATGACACAAACACACCTATTGGATGCACAAGATTGGTTAAAAATCCTAATTGGACAAGAATATGCCTAGGGAGGAGGAAAATGACCTAAATATTGATTCAATGACATAAACAAAGTTATTGGATGCACAAGATTGGTTAAAAACCCTAATTGGACAAGAATAAGGCTTGGGAGGACGAAAATGACCTAATTGATCATCCAAAGACACAAACACACCTATTGGATGCACAAGACTGGTTAAAAACCCTAATTGGACAAGAATATGCCTAGGAAGGACGAAAATGACCTAATTGATCATCCAATGAAACAAACACACTTATTGGAAGCACAAGATTGGTTAAAAACCCTAATTGGACAAGAATAAGCCTAGGGAGGACGAAAATGACCTAATTGATCATCCAATGACACAAACACACCTATTGGATGCACAAGATTGGTTAAATACCCTAATTGGACAAGAATATGCCTAGGGAGGACGAAAATGACTTAAATATTAATTCAATGACACAAACAAAGTTATTGGATGCACAAGATTGGTTAAAAACCCTAATTTGACAAGAATAAGTCTAGGGAGGACGAAAATGGCCTAATTGATCATCCAATGACACAAACACACCTATTGGATGCACAAGATTGGTTAAAAACTCTAATTGGACAAGAATAAGCCTAGGGAGGACGAAAATGACCTAATTGATCATCCAATGACACAAACACACCAATTGGATGCACTGATTGGTTAAAAACCCTAATTGGACAAGAATAAGCCTAGGCAGGACGAAAATGACCTAATTGATCATCCAATGACACAAATGAACTTATTGGATGCACAAGATTTGTTAAAAACCCTAATTGGACAAGAATAAGCCTAGGGAGGACGAAAATGACCTAATTGATCATCCAATGACACAAACACACCTATTGGATGCACAAGATTGGTTAAAAACCCTAATTGGACAAGAATAAGCCTAGGGAGGACGAAAATGACCTAATTGATCATCCAATGACACAAACACACCTATTGGATGCACAAGATTGGTTAAAAACTGTAATTGGACAAGAATAAGCCTAGGGAGGACAAAAATGACCTAATTGATCATCCAATGACACAAACACACCTATTGGAAGCACAAGATTGGTTAAAAACCCTAATTGGACAAGAATAAGCCTAGGGAGGACGAAAATAACCTAATTGATCATCCAATGACACAAACACACCTATTGGATGCACAAGATTGGTTAAAAACCCTAATTGGACAAGAATATGCCTAGGGAGGACGAAAATGACCTAAATGTTAATCCAATGACACAAATGAACTTATTGGATGCACAAGATTGGTTAAAAACCCTAATTGGACAAGAATAAGCCTAGGGAGGACGAAAATGACCTAAATGTTAATCCAATGACACAACTCAACTTATTGGATGCAAAAGATTAGTTAAAAACCCTAATTGGACAAGAATAAGCCTATGGAGGACGAAAATGACCTAATTGATCATCCAATGACACAAACACACCTATTGGATGCACAAGATTGGTTAAAAACCCTAATTGGACAAGAATATGCCTAGGCAGGACGAAAATGACCTAATTGATCATCCAATGACACAAATGAACTTATTAGATGCACAAGATTGGTTAAAAACCCTAATTGGACAAGAATAAGCCTAGGGAGGACGAAAATGACCTAATTGATCATCCAATGACACAAACACACCTATTGGATGCACAAGATTGGTTAAAAACCCTAATTGGACAAGAATATGCCAAGGGAGGACGAAAATGACCTAATTGATCATCCAATGACACAAACACACCTATTGGATGCACAAGATCGGTTAAAAACCCTAATTGGACAAGAATAAGCCTTGGGAGGACGAAAATGACCTAATTGATCATCCAATGACACAACTCAACTTATTGGATGCACAAGATTGGTTAGAAACCCTAATTGGACCAGAATAAGCCTAGGGAGGACGAAAATGACCTAATTGATCATCCAATGACACAAACACACCTATTGGATGCACAAGATTGGTTAAAAACCCTAATTGGACAAGAATAAGCCTAGGGAGGACGAAAATGACCTAATTGATCATCCAATGACACAAACACACCTATTGGATGCACAAGATTGGTTAAAAACCCTAATTGGACAAGAATAAGCCTAGGGAGGACGAAAATGACCTAATTGATCATCCAATGACACAAACACATCTATTGGAAGCACAAGATTGGTTAGAAACCCTAGTTGGACAAGAATATGCCTAGGGAGGACGAAAATGACCTAATTGATCATCCAATGACACAAATGAACTTATTGGATGCACAAGATTGCTTAAAAACCCTAATTGGACAAAAATAAGCATAGAAAGGACGAAAATGACCTAATTGATCATCCAATGACACAAACACACCTATTGGATGCACAAGATTGGTTAAAAACCCTAATTGGACAAGAATAAGCCTAGGGAGGACGAAAATGACCTAATTGATCATCCAATGACACAAACACACCTATTGGATGCACAAGATTGGTTAAAAACCCTAATTGGACAAGAATAAGCCTAGGGAGGACGAAAATGACCTAATTGATCATCCAATGACACAAACACACCTATTGGATGCACAAGATTGGTTAAAAACCCTAATTGGACAAGAATAAGCCTAGGGAGGACGAAAATGACCTAATTGATCATCCAATGACACAAACACACCTATTGGATGCACAAGATTGGTTTAAAACCCTAGTTGATCAAGAATATGCCTAGGAAGGACGAAAATGACCTAATTGATCATCCAATGACACAAATGAACTTATTGGATGCACAAGATTGGTTAAAAACCCTAATTGGACAAGAATAAGCCTAGGGAGGACGAAAATGACCTAATTGATCATCCAATGACACAAACACACCTATTGGATGCACAAGATTGGTTAAAAACCCTAATTGGACAAGAATAAGCCTAGGGAGGACGAAAATGACCTAATTGATCATCCAATGACACAAACAAACTTATTGGATGCACAAGATTGGTTAAAAACCCTAATTGGACTAGAATAAGCCTAGGGAGGATAAAAATGACCTAATTGATCATCCATTGCAACAAACACATCTATTGGATGCACAAGATTGGTTAAAAACCCTAATTGGACAAGAATATGCCTAAGGAGGACGAAAATGACCTAAATATTAATTCAATGACACAAACAAACTTATCGGATGCACAAGATTGGTTAAAAACCCTAATTGGACAAGAATAAGCCTAGGGAGGACGAAAATGACCTAATTGATCATCCAATGACACAAACACACCTATTGGATGCACAAGATTGGTTAAAAACCCTAATTGGACAAGAATATGCCTAGGTAGGACGAAAATGACCTAAATATTAATTCAATGACACAAACAAACTTATCGGATGCACAAGATTGGTTAAAAACCCTAATTGGACAAGAATAAGCCTAGGGAGGACGAAAATGACCTAAATGTTAATCCAATGACACAACTCAACTTATTGGATGCACAAGATTGGTTAAAAACCCTAATTGGACAAGAATATGCCTAGGGAGGACGAAAATGACCTAAGTGATCATCCAATGACACAAACACACCTATTGGATGCACAAGATTGGTTAAAAACCCTAATTGGACAAGAATAAGCCTAGGGAGGACGAAAATGACCTAAATGTTAATCCAATGACACAACTCAACTTATTGGATGCACAAGAATGGTTAAAAACCCTAATTGGGCAAGAATAAGCCTAGGGAGGACGAAAGTTACCTAATTGATCATCCAATGACACAAACACACCTATTGGATGCCCAAGATTTGTCTAAAACTCTAATTGGACAAGAATATGCCTAGGGAGGACGAAAATGACCTAAATGTTAATCCAATGACACAAATAAACTTATTGGATGCACAAGATTGGTTAAAAACCCTTATTGGACAAGAATAAGCCTAGGGAGGACGAAAATGACCTAAATGTTAATCCAATGACACAACTCAACTTATTGCATGCACAAGATTGGTTAAAAACCCTAATTGGGAAAGAATAAGCCTAGGGAGGACGAAAATGACCTAATTGATCATCCAATGACACAAACACACCTATTGGATGCACAAGATTGGTTAAAAACCCTAATTGGAAAAGAATAAGTCTAGGGAGGATGAAAATGACCTAAATGTTAATCCAATGACACAACTCAACTTATTGGATGCACAAGAATGGTTAAAAACCCTAATTGGGCAAGAATAAGCCTAGGGAGGACGAAAGTTACCTAATTGATCATCCAATGACACAAACACACCTATTGGATGCACAAGATTGGTTAAAAACCCTAATTGGACAAGAATAAGCCTAGGGAGGACGAAAATGACCTATTTGATCATCCAATGACACAAACACACCTATTGGATGCACAAGATTGGTTAAAAACCCTAATTGGACAAGAATAAGCCTAGGGAGGACGAAAATGACCTAAATGTTAATCCAATGACACAACTCAACTTATTGGATGCACAAGATTGGTTAAAACCCCTAATTAGACAAGAATATGCCTAGGGAGGACGAAAATGACCTAATTGATCATCCAATGACACAAACACACCTATTGGATGCACAAGATTGGTTAAAAACCCTAATTGGACAAGAATATGCCTAGGGAGGACGAAAATGACCTAATTGATCATCCAATGACACAAACACACCTATTGGATGCACAAGATTGGTTAAAAACCCAAATTGGACAAGAATATGCCTAAGGAGGACGAAAATGACCTAATTGATCATCCCATGACACAACACACCTATTGGATTCACAAGATTGGTTAAAAACCCTAATTGGATAAGAATATGCATAGGGAGGACGAAAATGACCTAATTGATCATCCAATGACACAAACACACCTATTGGATGCACAAGATTGGTTAATAACCCTAATTGGACAAGAATATGCCTAGGGAGGAAGAAAATGACCTAAATATTAATTTAATGACACAAACAAAGTTATTGGATGCACAAGATTGGTTAAAACCCTAATTGTACAAGAATAAGCCTAGGGAGGACGTAAATGACCTAATTGATCATCCAATGACACAAACACACCTATTGGATGCACAAGATTGGTTAAAAACCCTAATTGGACAAGAATATGCCTAGGGAGGACGAAAATGACCTAAATATTAATTCAATGACACAAACAAAGTTATTGGATGCACAAGATTGGTTAAAAACCCTACTTGGACAAGAATAAGCCTAGGGAGGACATAAATGACCTAATTGATCATCCAATGACACAAACACACCTATTGGATGCACAAGATTGCTTAAAAACCCTAATTGGACAAGAATATGCCTAGGGAGGACGAAAATGACCTAAATATTAATTCAATGACACAAACAAACTTATCGGATGCACAAGATTGGTTAAAAACCCTAATTGGACAAGAATAAGCCTAGGGAGGACGAAAATGACCTAATTGATCATCCAATGACACAAACACACCTATTGGATGCACAAGATTGGTTAAAAACCCTAATTGGACAAGAATAAGCCTAGGGAGGACGAAAATGACCTAATTGATCATCCAATGACCCAAACACACCTATTGGATGCACAAGATTGGTTAAAAACCGTAATTGGATAAGAATATGCCTAGGGAAAACGAAAATGACCTAATTGATCATCCAATGACACAAATGAACTTATTGGTTGCACAAAATTAGTTAAAAACCCTAATTGGACAAGAATAAGCCTATGGAGGACGAAAATAACCTAATTGATCATCCAATGACACAAACACACCTATTGGATGCACAAGTTTTGTCTAAAACTCTAATTGGACAAGAATATGCCTAGGGAGGACGAAAATGACCTAAATGTTAATCCAATGACACAAATGAACTTATTGGATGCACAAGATTGGTTAAAAACCCTAATTGGACAAGAATAAGCCTAGGGAGGACGAAAATGACCTAAATGTTAATCCAATGACACAACTCAACTTATTGGATGCAAAAGATTGGTTAAAAACCCTAATTGGACAAGAATAAGCCTATGGAGGGCGAAAATGACCTAATTGATCATCCAATGACACAAACACACCTATTGGATGCACAAGATTGGTTAAAAACCCTAATTGGACAAGAATAAGCCTAGGGAGGACGAAAATGACCTAAATGTTAATCCAATGACACAACTCAACTTATTGGATGCACAAGATTGGTTAAAAACCCTAATTGGACAAGAATAAGCCTAGGGAGGACGAAAATGACCTAATTGATCATCCAATGACACAAACACACCTATTGGATGCACAAGATTGGTTAAAAACCCTAATTGGACAAGAATATGCCTAGGGAGGACGAAAATGACCAAAATGTTAAACCAATGACACAAATGAACTTACTAGATGCACAAGATTGGTTAAAAACCCTAATTGGACAAGAATAAGCCTAGGGAGGACGAAAATGACCTAAATGTTAATCCAATGACACAACTCAACTTATTGGATGCACAAGATTGGTTAAAAACCCTAATTGGACAAGAATAAGCCTAGGGAGGACGAAAATGACCTAATTGATCATCCAATGACACAAACACACCTATTGGATGCACAAGATTGGTTAAAAACCTTAATTGGACAAGAATAAGCCTAGAGAGGACGAAAATGACCTAATTGATCATCCAATGACACAAACACACCTATTGGATGCACAAGATTGGTTAAAAACCCTAATTGGACAAGAATATGCCTAGGGAGGACGAAAATGAGCTAATTGATCTTCCAATGACACAACTCAACTTATTGGATGCACAAGATTGCTTAAAAAACCTATTTGGACAACAATAAGCTTAGGGAGGAAGAAAATGACCTAATTGATCATCCAATGACACAAACACACCTATTGGATGCACAAGATTGGTTAAAAACCTTAATTGGACAAGAATATGCCTAGGGAGGATGAAAATGACCTAAATGTAAATTCAATGACACGAACAAACTTATTGGATGCACAAGATTGGTTAAAAACCCTAATTGGACAAGAATAAGCCTAGGGAGGACGAAAATGACCTAATTGATCATCCAATGACACAAACACACCTATTGGATGCACAAGATTGGTTAAAAACCCTAATTGGACAAGAAGATGCCTAGGGAGGACGAAAATGACCTAAATGTTAAACCAATGACACAAATGAACTTACTGGATGCACAAGATTGGTTAAAAACCCTAATTGGACAAGAATAAGCCTAGGGAGGACGAAAATGACCTAAATGTTAATCCAATGACACAACTCAACTTATTGGATGCACAAGATTGGTTAAAAACCCTAATTGGACAAGAATAAGCCTAGGGAGGACGAAAATGACCTAATTGATCATCCAATGACACAAACACACCTATTGGATGCACAGGATTGGTTAAAAACCCTAATTGGACAAGAATAAGCCTAGGGAGGACCAAAATGACCTAATTGATCATTCAATGACACAAACAAACCTATTGGAAGCACAAGATTGGTTAAAAACCCTAATTGGACAAGAATATGCCTAGGGAGGACGAAAATGACCTAAATATTAATTCAAGGACACAAACAAAGTTATTGGATGCACAAGATTAGTTAAAAACCCTAATTGGACAAGAATAAGCCTAGGGAGGACGAAAATGACCTAAATGTTAATCCAATGACACAACTCAACTTATTGGATGCACAAGATTGGTTAAAAACCCTAATTGGACAAGAATAAGCCTAGGGAGGACGAAAATGACCTAAATGTTAATCCAATGACACAACTCAACTTATTGGATGCACAAGATTGGTTAAAAACCCTAATTGGACAAGAAAAAGCCTAGGGAGGACGAAAATGACCTAATTGATCATCCAATGACAAAAACACGCCTATTGGATGCACAAGATTGGTTAAAAACCCTAATTGGACAAGAATAAGCCTATGGAGGACGAAAATGACCTAATTTATCGTCCAATGACACAAACACACCTATTGGATGCACAAGATTGGTTAAAAACCCTAATTGGACAAGAATAAGCCTAGGGAGGACGAAAATGACCTAAATGTTAATCCAATGACACAACTCAACTTATTGGATGCACAAGATTGGTTAAAAACCCTAATTGGACAAGAATAAGCCTAGGGAGGACGAAAATGACCTAAATGTTAATCCAATGACACAACTCAACTTATTGGATGCACAAGATTGGTTAAAAACCCTAATTGGACAAGAATAAGCCTATGGAGAACGATAATGACCTAATTGATCATCCAATGACACAAACACACCTATTGGATGCACAAGATTGGTTAAAAACCCTAATTGGACAAGAATAAGCCTAGGGAGGACGAAAATGACCTAAATGTTAATCCAATGACACAACTCAACTTATTGGATGCACAAGATTGGTTAAAAACCCTAATTGGACAAGAATAAGTCTAGGGAGGACGAAAATGAACTAATTGATCATCCAATGACACAAACACACCTATTGGATGCACAAGATTGGTTAAAAACCCTAATTGGACAAGAATAAGCCTAGGGAGGACGAAAATGACCTAAATGTTAATCCAATGACACAACTCAACTTATTGGATGCACAAGATTGGTTAAAAACCCTAATTGGACAAGAATAAGCCGACGAAAATGACCTAATTGATCATCCAATGACACAAACACATCTATCGGACGCACAAGATTGGTTAAAAACCCTAATTGGACAAGAATATGCAAAGGGAGGACGAAAATGACCTAATTGATCATCCAATGACACAAACACACCTATTGGATCCACAAGATTGGTTTAAAACTCTAATTGGACAAGAATATGCCTAGGGAGGACGAAAATGACTTAAATGTTAATCCAATGACACAACTCAACTTATTGGATGCACAAGATTGGTTAAAAACCCTAATTGGAGAAGAATATGACTAGGGAGGACGAAAATGACCTAATTGATCATCCAATGACACAAACACACCTATTGGATGCACAAGATTGGTTAAAAACCCTAATTGGACAAGAATAAGCCTAGGGAGGACGAAAATGACCTAAATGTTAATCCAATGACACAACTCAACTTATTGGATACAAAAGTTTGGTTAAAAACCCTAATTGGACAAGAATATGCCTAGGGAGGACGAAAATTACCTAATTGATCATCCAATGACACAAACACACCTATTGGATGCACAAGATTGGTTAAAAACCCAAATTGGACAAGAATATGCCTAGGGAGGACGAAAATGACCTAAATATTAATTCAATGACACAAACAAACTTATCGGATGCACAAGATTGGTTAAAAACCCTAATTGGACAAGAATAAGCCTAGGGAGGACGAAAATGACCTAATTGATCATCCAATGACACAAACACACCTATTGGATGCACAAGATTGGTTAAAAACCCTAATTGGACAAAGATAAGCCTAGGGAGGACGAAAATGACCTAATTGATCATCCAATGACACAAACACACCTATTGGATGCACAAGATTGGTTAAAAACCCTAATTGGACAAGAATGAGCCTAGGGAGGACGAAAATGACCTAAATGTTAATCCAATGACACAACTCAACTTATTGGATGCACAAGATTGGTTAAAAACCCTAATTGGACAAGAATATGCCTAGGGAAGACGAAAATGACCTAATTGATCATCCAATGACACAAACACACCTATTGGATGCACAAGATTGGTTAAAAACCATAATTGGACAAGAATATGCCTAGGGAGGACGAAAATGACCTCAATGTTAATCCAATGACACAAATGAACTTATTGGATGCACAAGATGTGTTAAAAACCCTAATTGGACAAGAATAAGCCTAGGGAGGACGAAAATGACCTAATTGATCATTCAATGACACAAACACACCTATTGGATGCACAAGATTGGTTAAAAACCCTAATTGGACAAGAATATGCCTAGGGAGGACGAAAATGACCTAATTGGTTAAAAACCCTTATTGGACAAGAATAAGCCTAGGGAGGACGAAAATGACCTAATTGGTTAAAAACCCTAATTGGACAATAATATGCCTAGGGTGCACATAAATGACTTAATTGATCATCCAATGACACAAACACACCTATTGGATGCACAAGATTGGTTAAAAACCCTAATTGGACAAGAATATGCCTAGGGAGGACGAAAATGACCTAATTGATCATCCAATGACACAAATGAACTTATTGGATGCACACGATTAGTTAAAAACCCTAATTGGACAAGAATAAGCCTAGGGAGGATGAAAATAACCTAATTGATCATCCAATGACACAAACACACCTATAGGATGCACAAGATTGGTCTAAAACTCTAATTGGACAAGAATATACCTAGGGAGGAAGAAAATGACCTAAATGTTAATCCAATGACACAAATGAACTTA
Source organism: Cicer pinnatifidum (assembly GCA_037974775.1). Lineage (NCBI taxonomy): Eukaryota > Viridiplantae > Streptophyta > Magnoliopsida > Fabales > Fabaceae > Cicer > Cicer pinnatifidum. The sequence goes on along the minus strand of JBBPBR010001244.1, from coordinate 7,191 downwards.
TTGGATGCACAAGATTGGTTAAAAACCCTAATTGGACAAGAATAAGCCTAGGGAGGACGAAAATGACCTAAATGTTAATCCAATGACACAACTCAACTTATTGGATGCACAAGATTGGTTAAAAACCCTAATTGGACAAGAATAAGCCTAGGGAGGACGAAATTGACCTAATTGATCATCCAATGACACAAACACACCTATTGGATGCACAAGATTGGGTAAAAACCCTAATTGGACAAGAATATGCCTAGGGAGGACGAAAATGACCTAATTGATCATCCAATGACACAAACACACCTATTGGATGCACAAGATCGGTTAAAAACCCTAATTGGACAAGAATAAGCCTAGGTAGGACGAAAATGACCTAATTGATCATCCAATGACACAAACACACCTATTGGATGCACAAGATTGGTTAAAAACCCTAATTGGACAAGAATAAGCCTAAGGAGGACGAAAATGACCTAATTGATCATCCAATGACAGAAACACACCTATTGGATGCACAAGATTGGTTAAAAACCCTAATTGGACAAGAATAAGCCTAGGGAGGACGAAAATGACCTAATTGATCATCCAATGACACAAACACACCTATTGGATGCACAAGATTGGTTAAAAACCCTAACTGGACAAGAATATGCCTAGGGAGGACGAAAATGACCTAATTGGTCATCCAATGACACAAACACACCTATTGGATGCACAAGATTGGTTAAAAACCCTAATTCGACAAGAATAAGCCTAGGGAAGACGAAAATGACCTAAATGTTAATCCAATGACACAACTCAACTCATTGGATGCACAAGATTGGTTAAAAACCCTAATTGGGCAAGAATAAGCCTAGGGAGGACGAAAATGACCTAATAGATCATCCAATGACACAAACACACCTATTGGATGCACAAGATTGGTTAAAAACCCTAATTGGACAAGAATAAGCCTAGGGAGGACAAAAATGACCTAATTGATCATCCAATGACACAAACACACCTATTAGATGCACAAGATTGGTTAAAAACCCTAATTGGACAAGAATATGCCAAGGGAGGACGAAAATGACCTAAATGTTAATCCAATGACACAAATGAACTTATTGGATGCACAAGATTGGTTAAAAACCCTAATTGGACAAGAATAAGCCTAGGGAGAACGAAAATGACCTAATTGATCATCCAATGACAGAAACACACCTATTGGATGCACAAGATTGGTTAAAAACCCTAATTGGACAAGAATAAGCCTAGGGAGGACGAAAATGACCTAATTGATCATCCAATGACACAAACACACCTATTGGATGCACAAGATTGGTTAAAAACCCTAACTGGACAAGAATATGCCTAGGGAGGACGAAAATGACCTAATTGGTCATCCAATGACACAAACACACCTATTGGATGCACAAGATTGGTTAAAAACCCTAATTGGACAAGAATAAACCTAGGGAAGACGAAAATGACCTAAATGCTAATCCAATGACACAACTCAACTTATTGGATGCACAAGATTGGTTAAAAACCCTAATTGGGCAAGAATAAGCCTAGGGAGGACGAAAATGACCTAATTGATCATCCAATGACACAAACACACCTATTGGATGCACAAGATTGGTTAAAAACCCTAATTGGACAAGAATATGCCTAGGGAGGACGAAAATGACCTAAATATTAATTCAATGACACAAACAAACTGATTGGATGCACAAGATTGGTTAAAAACCCTAATTGGACAAGAATAAGCCTAGGGAGGAGGAAAATGACCTAATTCATCATCCAATGACACAAACACACCTATTGGATGCACAAGATTGGTTAAAAACCCTAGTTGGACAAGAACATGCCTAGGGAGGACGAAAATGACCTAATCGATCATCCAATGACACTAATGAACTTATTGGATGCACAAGATTTGTTAAAAACCCTAATTGGACAAGAACAAGCCTAGGGAGGACGAAAATGACCTAATTGATCATCCAATGACACAAACACACCTATTGGATGCACAAGATTGGTTAAAAACCCTAACTAGACAAGAATATGCCTAGGGATGACGAAAATGACCTAATTGATCATCCAATGACACAAACACACCTATTGGATGCACAAGATTGGTTAAAAAACCCTAATGGGACAAGAATATGCCTAGGGAGGACGAATATGACCTAAATGTTAATACAATAACACAAATGAACTTATTGGATGCACAAGATTGGTTAAAAACCCTAATTGGACAAGAATAAGCCTAGGGAGGACGAAAATGACCTAATTGATCATCCAATGACACAAACACACCTATTGGATGCACAAGATTGGTTAAAAGCCCTAATTGGACAAGAATAAGCCTAGGGAGAACGAACATGACCTAATTGATCATCCAATGACACAAACACACCTATTGGATGCACAAGATTGGTTAAAAACCCTAATTGGACAAGAATATGCCTAGGGAGGACGAAAATGACCTAATTGATCATCCAATGACACAAACACACCTATTGGATGCACAAGATTGGTTAAAAACCATAATTGGACAAGAATAAGCCTAGGGAGGACGAAAATGACCTAATTGATCATCCAATGACACAAACACACCTATTGGATGCACAAGATTGGTTAAAAACCCTAATTGGACAAGAATATGCCTAGGGAGGACGAAAATGACCTAAATATTAATCCAATGACACAAACAAACTTATTGGATGCACAAGGTTGGTTAAAAACCCTAATTGGACAAGAATAAGCCTAGGGAGGACGATAATGACCTAAATGTTAATCTAATGACACCAATGAACTTATTGGATGCACAAGATTGGTTAAAAACCCTAATTGGACAAGAATAAGACTAGGGAGGACGAAAATGACCTAAATGCTAATCCAATGACACAACTCAACTTATTGGATGCACAAGATTGGTTAAAAACCCTAATTGGGCAAGAATAAGCCTAGGGAGGACGAAAATGACCTAAATGTTAATCCAATTACACAAATGACCTTATTAGATGCACAAGATTGGTTAAAAACCCTAATTGGACAAGAATAAGCCTAGGGAGGACGAAAATGACCTAATTGATCATCCAATGACACAAACACACCTATTGGATGCACAAGATTGGTTAAAAACCCTAATTGGACAAGAATATGCCTAGGGAGGACGAAAATGACCTAATTAGTCATCCAATGACACAAACACACCTATTGGATGCACAAGATTGGTTAAAAACCCTAATTGGACAAGAATAAGCCTAGGGAGGACGAAAATGACCTAATTGATCATCCAATGACACAAACACACCTATTGGATGCACAAGATTGGTTAAAAACCCTAATTGGACAAGAATATGCCTAGGAAGGACGAAAATGACCTAATTGATCATCCAATGGCACAAACACACCTATTGGATGCACAAGATTGGTTAAAAACCCTAATTGGACAAGAATAAGCCTAGGGAGGACGAAAATGACCTAATTGATCATCCAATGACACAAACACACCTATTGGATGCACAAGATTGGTTAAAAACCCTAATTTAACTAGAATAAGCCTAGGGTGGACGAAAATGACCTAATTGATCATCCATTGCCACAAACACACCTATTGGATGCACAAGATTGGTTAAAAACCCTAATTGGACAAGAATAAGCCTAGGGAGGACGAAAATGACCTAATTGATCATCCAATGACACAAACACACCTATTGGATGCACAAGATTGGTTAAAAACCCTAATTGGACAAGAATAAGCCTAGGGAGGACAAAAATGACCTAATTGAGCATCCAATGACATAAACACACCTATTGGATGCACAAGATTGGTTAAAAACCCTAATTGGACAAGAATAAGCCTAGGGAGGACGAAAATGACCTAATTGATCATCCAATGACACAAACACACCTATTGGATGCACAAGATTGGTTAAAAACCCTAATTGGACAAGAATAAGCCTAAAGAGAACGAAAATGACCTAAATGTTAATCCAATGACACAACTCAACTTATTGGATGCGCAAGAGTGGTTAAAAACACTAATTGGACAAGAATAAGCGTAGGGAGAACGTAAATGACCTAATTGATCATCCAATGACACAAACACACCTATTGGATGCACAAGATTGGTTAAAAACCCTAATTGGACAAGAATATGCCTAGGGAGGACGAAAATGACCTAAATGATAATCCAATGACACAAATGAACTTATGGGATGCACAAGATTGGTTAAAAATCCTAATTGGACAAGAATAAGCCTAGGGAGGACGAAAATGACCTAAATGCTAATCCAATGACACAACTCAACTTATTGGATGCACAAGATTGGTTAAAAACCCTAATTGGGCAAGAATAAGCCTAGGGAGGACGAAAATGACCTAATTGATCATCCAATGACACAAACACACCTATTGGATGCACAAGATTGGTTAAAAACCCTAATTGGACAAGAATAAGCCTAGGGAGGACGAAAATGACCTAATTGATCATCCAATGACACAAACACACCTATTGGATGCACAAGATTGGTTAAAAACCCTAGTTGGACAAGAATATGCCTAAGGAGGACGAAAATGACCTAATTGATCATCCAATGACACAAATGAACTTATTTGATGCACAAGATTGGTTAAAAACCCTAATTGGACAAGAATAAGCCTAGGGAGGACAAAAATGACCTAATTGATCATCCAATGACACAAACACACCTATTGGATGCACAAGATTGGTTAAAAACCCTAATTGGACAAGAATAAGCCTAGGGAGGACGAAAATGACCTAATTGATCATCCAATGACACAAACACACCTATTGGATGCACAAGATTGGTTAAAAACCCTAATTGGACAAGAATAAGCCTAGGGAGGACGAAAATGACCTAATTGATCATCCAATGACACAAACACACCTATTGGATGCACAAGATTGGTTAAAAACCCTAATTGGACAAGAATATGCCTAGGGAGGACGAATATGAACTAAATGTTAATCCAATAACACAAATGAACTTATTGGATGCACAATATTGGTTAAAAACCCTAATTGGACAAGAATATGCCTAGGGAGGACTGATATGACCTAAATGTTAATCCAATGACACAAATGTACTTATTGGATGGACAAGATTGGTTAAAAACCCTAATTGGACAAGAATAAGCCTAGGGAGGACGAAAATGACCTAATTGATCATCCAATGACACAAACACACCTATTGGATGCACAAGATTGGTTAAAAACCCTAATTGGACAAGAATAAGCCTAGGGAGGACGAAAATGACCTAATTGATCATCCAATGACACAAACACACCTATTGGATGCACAAGATTGGTTAAAAACCCTAATTGGACAAGAATAAGCCTAGGGAGGACGAAAATGACCTAAATCTTAATCTAATGACAAAACTCAACTTATTGGATGCACAAGATTGGTTAAAAACCCTAATCGGACAAGAATAAGCCTAGGTAGGACGAAAATGACCTTATTGATCATCCAATGACACAAACACACCTATTGGATGCACAAGATTGGTTAAAAACCCTAATTGGACAAGAATAAGCCTAGGGAGGACGAAAATGACCTAATTGATCATCCAATGACACAAACACACCTATTGGATGCACAAGATTGGTTAAAAACCCTAATTGGACAAGAATAAGCCTAGGGAGGACGAAAATGACCTAATTGATCATCCAATGACACAAACACACCTATTGGATGCACAAGATTGGTTAAAAACCCCAATTTTACAAGAATAAGCCTAGGGAGGACGAAAATGACCTAAATATTAATTCAATGACCCAAGCAAAGTTATTGGATGCACAAGATTGGTTAAAAACCCTAATTTGACAAGAATAAGTCTAGGGAGGACGAAAATGACCTAATTGATCATCCAATGACACAAACACGCCTATTGGATGCACAAGATTGGTTAAAAACCCTAATTGGACAAGAATAAGCCTAGGGAGGACGAAAATGACCTAATTGATCATCCAATGACATAAACACACGTATTGGATGCACAAGATTGGTTAAAAACCCTAATTGGACAAGAATATGCCTAGGGAGGACGAAAATGACCTAATTGATCATCCAATGACATAAACACACGTATTGTATGCACAAGATTGGTTAAAAACCCTAATTGGACAAGAATATGCCTAGGGAGGACGAAAATGACCTAATTGATCATCCAATGACACAAATGAACTTATTGGATGCACAAGATTAGTTAAAAACCCTAATTGGAAAAGAATATGCCTAGGGAAGACGAAAATAACCTAATTGATCATCCAATGACACAAACACACCTATTGGATGCACAAGATTGGTTAAAAACCCTAATTGGACAAGAAAAAGCCTAGGGAGGACGAAAATGACCTAATTGATCATCCAATGACAAAAACACGCCTATTGGATGCACAAGATTGGTTAAAAACCCTAATTGGACAAGAATAAGCCTAGGGAGGACGAAAATGACCTAATTGATCATCCAATGACACAAACACACCTATTGGATGCACAAGATTGGTTAAAAACCCTAATTGGACAAGAATAAGCCTAGGGAGGACGAAAATGACCTAAATGTTAATCCAATGACACAAGTCAACTTATTGGATGCACAAGATTGGTTAAAAACCATAATTGGACAAGAATATGCTTAGGGAGGACGAAAATGACCTAATTGATCATCCAATGACACAAACACACCTATTGGATGCACAAGACTGGTTAAAAACCCTAATTGGACAAGAATATGCCTAGGGATGACGAAAATGACCTAATTGATCATCCAATGACACAAACACACCTATTGGATGCATAAGATTGGTTAAAAACCCAAATTGGACAAGAATATGCCTAGGGAGGACGAAAATGACCTAATTGATCATCCAATGACACAACACACCTATTGGAAGCACAAGATTGGTTAAAAACCCTAATTGGATAAGAATATGCATAGGGAGGACGAAAATGACCAAATTGATCATCCAATGACACAAACACACCTATTGGATGCACAAGATTGGTTAAAAATCCAAATTGGACAAGAATAAGCCTAGGGAGGACAAAAATGACCTAATTGATCATCCAATGACACAAACACACCTATTGGATGCACAAGATTGGTTAAAAACCCTAATTGGACAAGAATAAGCCTAGGGAGGACGAAAATGACCTAAATGTTAATCCAATGACACAA
>JBBPBR010001243.1:67100-93655 GCA_037974775.1 Cicer pinnatifidum | reverse complement strand
TTAGGTCATTTTCGTCCTCCCTAGGCTTATTATTGTCCAATTAGGGTTTTTAACCAATCTTGTGCATCCGATAAGTTTGTTTGTGTCATTGAATTAATATTTAGGTCATTTTCGTCCTCCCAAGGCATATTCATGTCCAATTAGGGTTTTTAACCAATCTTGTGCATCCATTAGGTGTGTTTGTGTCATTGGATGATCAATTAAGTCATTTATGTCCTCCCTAGGCATATTCTTGTCCAATTAGGGTTTTTAACCAATCTTGTGCATCTAATAGGTGTGTTTGTGTCATTGGATGATCAATTAGGTCATTTTCGTCCTCCCTAGGCTTATTCTTGCCCAATTAGGGTTTTTAACCAATCTTGTGCATCCAATAAGTTGAGTTGTGTCATTGGATTAACATTTAGGTCATTTTCATCCTCCCTAGGCTTATTCTTGTCCAATTAGGGTTTTTAACCAAACTTGTGCATCCAATAAGTTCATTTGTGTCATTGGATTAACATTTAGGTCATTTTCGTCCTCCCTAGGTATATTCTTGTCCAATTAGAGTTTTAGGCCAATCTTGGGCATCCAATAGGTGTGTTTGTGTCATTGGATGATCAATTAGGTTATTTTCGTCCTCCCTAGGCTTATTCTTGTCCAATTAGGGTTTTTAACTAATCTTGTGCACCCAATAAGTTCATTTGTGTCATTGGATGATCAATTAGGTCATTTTCGTCCTCCCTAGGCATATTCTTGTCCAATTAGGGTTTTTAACCAATCTTGTGCATCCAATAGGTGTGTTTGTGTCATTGGATGATCAATTAGGTCATTTACGTCCTCCCTAGGCTTATTCTTGTACAATTAGGGTTTTTAACCAATCTTGTGCATCCAATAACTTTGTTTGTGTCATTAAATTAATATTTAGGTCATTTTCGTCCTCCCTAGGAATATTCTTGTCCAATTAGGGTTTTTAACCAATCTTGTGCATCCAATAGGTGTGTTTGTGTCATTGGATGATCAATTAGGTCATTTTTGTCCTCCCTAGGCTTATTCTTGTCCAATTAGGGTTTTTAACCAATCTTGTGCATCCAATAGGTGTGTTTGTGTCATTGGATGATCAATTAGGTCATTTTCGTCCTCCCTAGGCTTATTCTTGTCCAATTAGGGTTTTTAACCAATCTTGTGCATCCAATAGGTGTGTTTGTGTCATTGGATGATCAATTAGGTTATTTTCGTCCTCCCTAGGCTTATTCTTGTCCAACTAGGGTTTTTAACCAATCTTGTGCATCCAATAAGTGTGTTTGTGTCATTGGATGATCAATTAGGTCATTTTCGTCATCCCAAGGCATATTCTTGTCCAACTAGGGTTTTTAACCAATCTTGTGCATCCAATAGGTGTGTTTGTGTCATTGGATGATCAATTAGGTCATTTTCGTCTTCCCTAGGCATATTCTTGTCCAACTAGGGTTTTTAACCAATCTTGTGCATCCAATAGGTGTGTTTGTGTCATTGGATGATCAATTAGGTCATTTTCGTCCTCCCTAGGCATATTCTTGTCCAATTAGGGTTTTTAACCAATCTTGTGCATCCAATAGGTGTGTTTGTGTCATTGGATGATCAATTAGGTCATTTTCGTCCTCCCTAGGCTTATTCTTTTCAAAATTGGGTTTTTAACCAATCTTGTGCATCCAATAGGTGTGTTTGTGTCATTGGATGATCAATTAGGTCATTTTCGTCCTCCCTAGGCTTATTCTTGTCCAATTAGGGTTTTTAACCAATCTTGTGCATCCAATAAGTTCATTTGTGTCATTGGGTGATCAATTAGGTCATTTTCGTCCTCCCTAGGCATATTCTTGTCTAACTAGGGTTTTTAACCAATCTTGTGCATCCAATAGGTGTGTTTGTGTCATTGGATGATCAATTAGGTCATTTTCGTCCTCCCTAGGCTTATTCTTGTCCAATTAGGGTTTTTAACCAATCTTGTGCATCCAATAGGTGTGTTTGTGTCATTGGATGATCAATTAGGTCATTTTCGTCCTCCCTAGGCTTATTCTTGTCCAATTAGGGTTTTTAACCAATCTTGTGCATCAAATAAGTTTGTTTTTGTCATTGAATTATTATTTAGGTCATTTTCGTCCTCCCTAGGCATATTCTTGTCCAATTAGGCTTTTTAACCAATCTTGTGCTTCCAATAGGTGTGTTTGTGTCATTGGATGATCAATTAGGTCATTTTCGTCCTCCCTAGGCTAATTCTTGTCCAATTAGGGTTTTTAACCAATCTTGTGCATCCAATAGGTGTGTTTGTGTCATTGGATGATCAATTAGGTCATTTTCGTCCTCCCTAGGCATATTCTTGTCCAATTAGTGTTTTTAACCAATCTTGTGCATCCAATAGGTGTGTTTGTGGCAATGGATGATCAATTAGGTCATTTTCGTCCTCCCTAGGCATATTCTTGTCCAATTAGGGTTTTTAACCAATCTTGTGTATCCAATAGGTGTGTTTGTGTCATTGGATGATCAATTAGGTCATTTTCATTCTCCCTAGGCTTATTCTTGTCCAATTAGAGTTTTTAACCAATCTTGGGCATCCAATAACTTTGTTTGTGTCATTGAATTAATATTTAGGTCATTTTCGTCCTCCCTAAGCATATTCTTGTCCAATTATGGTTTTTAACCAATCTTGTGCATCCAATAGGAGTGTTTGTGTCATTGGATGATCAATTAGGTCATTTTCGTCCTCCCTAGGCATATTCTTGTCCAATTAGGGTTTTTAACCAATCTTGTGCATCCAATAGGTGTGTTTGTGTCATTGGATGATCAATTAGGTCATTTTCGTCCTCCCTAGGCTTATTCTTGTCCAATTAGGGTTTTTAACCAATCTTGTGCATCCAATAGGTGTGTTTGTGTCATTGGATGATCAATTAGGTCATTTTCGTCCTCCCTAGGCTTATTCTTGTCCAATTACGGTTTTTAACCAATCTTGTGAATCCAATAAGTTTGTTTGTGTCATTGAATTAATATTCAGGTCATTTTCGTCCTCCCAAGGCATATTCTTGTCCAATTAGGGTTTTTAACCAATCTTGTGCATCCAATAGGTGTGTTTGTGTCATTGGATGATCAATTAGGTCATTTTCGTCCTCCCTAGGCTTATTCTTGTCCAATTAGGGTTTTTAACCAATCTTGTGCATCCAATAAGTTTGTTTGTGTCATTGAATTAATATTTAGGTCATTTTCGTCCTCCCAAGGCATATTCTTGTCCAATTAGGGTTTTTAACCAATCTTGTGCATCCAATAGTTGTGTTTGTGTCATTGGATGATCAATTAGGTCATTTTTGTCCTCCCTAGGCATATTCTTGTCCAACAAGGGTTTTTAACAAATCTGGTGCTTCCAATAGGTGTGTTTGTGTCATTGGATGATCAATTAGGTCATTATGGTCCTCCCTAGGCTTATTCTTGTCCAATTAGGGTTTTTAACCAATCTTGTGCATCCAATAGGTGTGTTTGTGTCATTGGATGATCAATTAGGTCATTTTCGTCCTCCCTAGGCTTATTCTTGTCCAATTAGGGTTTTTAACCAATCTTGTGCATCCGATAAGTTTGTTTGTGTCATTGAATTAATATTTAGGTCATTTTCGTCCTCCCTAGGCATATTCTTGTCCAATTAGGGTTTTTAACCAATCTTGTGCATCCAATAAGTTTATTTGTGTCATTGGATTAACATTTAGGTCATTTTCGTCCTCCCTAGGCATATTCTTGTCCAATTAGGGTTTTTAACCAATCTTGTGCATCCAATTGGTGTGTTTGTGTCATTGGATGATCAATTAGGTCATTTTTGTCCTCCCTAGGCTTATTCTTGTCCAATTAGGGTTTTTAACCAATCTTGTGCATCCAATAGGTGTGTTTGTGTCATTGGATGATCAATCAGTTAATTTTCGTCCTCCCTAGGCTTATTCTTGTCCAATTAGGGTTTTTAACCAATCTTGTGCATCCAATAGGTGTGTTTGTGTCATTGGATGATCAATTAGGTCATTTTCGTCCTCCCTAGGCTTATTCTTGTCCAATTAGGGTTTTTAACCAATCTTGTGCATCCAATAGGTGTGTTTGTGTCATTGGATGATCAATTAGGTCATTTTCGTCCTCCCTAGGCTTATTCTTGTCCAATTAGGGTTTTTAACCAATCTTTTGCATCCAATAGGTGTGTTTGTGTCATTGGATGACCAATTAGGTCATTTTCGTCCTCCCAAGGCATATTCTTGTCCAATTAGGGTTTTTAACCAATCTTGTGCATCCCATAGGTGTGTTTGTGGCAATGGATGATCAATTAGGTCATTTTCGTCCTCCCTAGGCTTATTCTTGTCCAATTAGGGTTTTTAACCAATCTTGTGCATCCAATAGGTGTGTTTGTGTCATTGGATGATCAATTAGGTCATTTTCGTCCTCCCTAGGCTTATTCTTGTCCAATTAGGGTTTTTAACCAATCTTGTGCATCCGATAAGTTTGTTTGTGTCATTGAATTAATATTTAGGTCATTTTCGTCCTCCCTAGGCATATTCTTGTCCAATTAGGGTTTTTAACCAATCTTGTGCATCCAATTGGTGTGTTTGTGTCATTGGATGATCAATTAGGTCATTTTCGTCCTCCCTAGGCTTGTTCTTGTCCTATTAGGGTTTTTAACCAATCTTGTGCATTCAATAAGTTGAGTTGTGTCATTGGATTAACATTTAGGTCATTTTCGTCCTCCCGAGGCATATTCTTGTCCAATTAGGGTTTTTAACCAATCTTGTGCATCCAATAAGTTGAGTTGTGTCATTGGATTAACATTTAGGTCATTTTCGTCCTCCCTAGGCATATTCTTGTCCAATTAGGGTTTTTAACCAATCTTGTGCATCCAATAGGTGTGTTTGTGTCATTGGATGATCAATTAGGTCATTTTCGTCCTCCCTAGGCTTATTCTTGTCCAATTATGGTTTTTAACCAATCTTGTGCATCCAATAAGTTGAGTTGTGTCATTGGATTAACATTTAGGTCATTTTCTTCCTCCCTAGGCTTATTCTTGTCCAATTAGGGTTTTTAACCAATCTTGTGCATCCAATAAGTTCATTTGTGTCATTGGATTAACATTTAGGTCATTTTCGTCCTCCCTAGGCATATTCTTGTCCAATTAGGGTTTTTAACCAATCTTGTGCATCCAATAAGTTGAGTTGTATCATTGGATTAACATTTAGGTCATTTTCGTTCTCCCTAGGCTTATTCTTGTCCAATTAGGGTTTTTAACCAATCTTGTGCATCCAATAGGTGTGTTTGTGTCATTGGATGAACAATGAGGTCATTTTCGTCCTCCCTAGGCATATTCTTGTCCAATTAGGGTTTTTAACCAATCTTGTGCATCCAATAGGTGTGTTTGTGTCATTGGATGATCAATTAGGTCATTTTCGTCCTCCCTAGGCTTATTCTTGTCCAATTAGGGTTTTTAACCAATCTTGTGCATCCAATAAGTTCATTTGTGTCATTGGATTAACATTTAGGTCATATCCGTCCTCCCTAGGCATATTCTTGTCCAATTAGGGTTTTTAACCAATCTTGTGGATCCAATAGGTGTGTTTGTGTCATTGGATGATCAATTAGGTCATTTTCGTCCTCCCTAGGCTTATTCTTGTCCAATTAGGGTTTTTAACCAATCTTGTGCATCCAATAGGTGTGTTTGTGTAATTGGATGATCAATTAGGTCATTTTCGTCCTCCCTAGGCTTATTCTTGTCCAATTAGGGTTTTTAACCAATCTTGTGCATCCAATTACTTTGTTTGTGTCATTGAATTAATATTTAGGTCATTTTCGTCCTCCCTAGACTTATTCTTGTCCAACTAGGGTTTTTAACCAATCTTGTGGATCCAATATGTGTGTTTGTGTCATTGGATGATCAATTAGGTCATTTTCGTCCTCCCTAGGCTTATTCTTGTCCAATTAGGGTTTTTAACCAATCTTGTGCATCCAATAGGTGTGTTTGTGTCATTGGATGATCAATTAGGTCATTTTCGTCCTCCCTAGGCTTATTCTTGTCCAATTAGGGTTTTTAACCAATCTTGTGCATCCAATAGGTGTGTTTGTGTCATTGGATGATCAATTAGGTCATTTTCGTCCTTTCTATGCTTATTTTTGTCCAATTAGGGTTTTTAAGCAATCTTGTGCATCCAATAAGTTCATTTGTGTCATTGGATGATCAATTAGGTCATTTTCGTCCTCCCTAGGCATATTCTTGTCCAACTAGGGTTTCTAACCAATCTTGTGCTTCCAATAGATGTGTTTGTGTCATTGGATGATCAATTAGGTCATTTTCGTCCTCCCTAGGCTTATTCTTGTCCAATTAGGGTTTTTAACCAATCTTGTGCATCCAATAGGTGTGTTTGTGTCATTGGATGATCAATTAGGTCATTTTCGTCCTCCCTAGGCTTATTCTTGTCCAATTAGGGTTTTTAACCAATCTTGTGCATCCAATAGGTGTGTTTGTGTCATTGGATGATCAATTAGGTCATTTTCGTCCTCCCTAGGCTTATTCTTGTCCAATTAGAGTTTTTAACCAATCTTGTGCATCCAATAAGTTCATTTGTGTCATTGGATTAACATTTAGGTCATTTTCGTCGTACCTAGGCATATTCTTGTCCAATTAGGGTTTTTAACCAATCTTGTGCATCCAATAGGTGTGTTTGTGTCATTGGATGATCAATTTAGGTCATTTTCGTCCTCCCTAGGCATATTCTTGTCCAATTAGGGTTTTTAACCAATCTTGTGTTTCCAATAGGTGTGTTTGTGTCATTGGATGATCAATTTAGGTCATTTTCGTCCTCCTTAGGCATATTCTTGTCCAATTAGGGTTTTTAACCAATCTTGTGCATCCAATAGGTGTGTTTGTGTCATTGGATGATCAATTAGGTCATTTTCGTCCTCCCTATGCTTATTCTTGTCCAATTAGGGTTTTTAACCAATCTTGTGCTTCCAATAAGTTTGTTTGTTTCATTGAATTAATATTTAGGTCATTTTCGTCCTCCCTAGGCATATTCTTGTCCAATTAGGGTTTTTAACCAATCTTGTGCATCCAATAGGTGTGTTTGTGTCATTGGATGATCAATTAGGTCATTTTCGTCCTCCCTAGGCTTATTCTTGTCCAATTAGGGTTTTTAACCAATCTTGTGCATCCAATAAGTTCGCTTGTGTCATTGGATTAACATTTAGGTCATTTTCATCCTCCCTAGGCATATTCTTGTCCAATTAGGGTTTTTAACCAATCTTGTGCATCCAATAGGTGTGTTTGTGTCATTGGATGATCAATTAGGTCATTTTCGTCCTCCCTATGCTTATTCTTGTCCAATTAGGGTTTTTAACCAATCTTGTGCATCCAATAACTTTGTTTGTGTCATTGAATTAATATTTAGGTCATTTTCCTACTCCCTAGGCATATTCTTGTCCAATTAGGGTTTTTAACCAATCTTGTGCATCCAATAGGTGTGTTTGTGTCATTGGATGATCAATTAGGTCATTTTCGTCCTTCCTAGGCATATTCTTGTCCAATTAGGGTTTTTAACCAGTCTTGTGCATCCAATAGGTGTGTTTGTGTCATTGGATTATCAATTCGTTCATTTTCGTCCTCCCAAGGCTTATTCTTGTCCATTTAGGGTTTTTAACCAATCTTGTGCATCCAATAAGTTCATTTGTGTCATTGGATTAACATTTAGGTCATTTTCGTCCTCCCTAGGCATATTCTTGTCCAATTAGGGTTTTTAACCAATCTTGTGCTTCCAATAGGTGTGTTTGTGTCATTGGATGATCAATTAGGTCATTTTTATCCTCCCTAGGCTTATTCTTGTCCAATTAGGATTTTTAACCAATCTTGTGCATCCAATAGGTGTGTTTGTGGCAATGGATGATCAATTAGGTCATTTTCGTCCTCCCTAGGCATATTCTTGTCCAATTAGGGTTTTTAACCAATCTTGTGCATCCAATAGGTGTGTTTGTGTCATTGGATGATCAATTAGGTCATTTTCGTCCTCCCTAGGCTTATTCTTGTCCAGTTAGGGTTTTTAACCAATCTTGTGCATCCAATAAGTTTGTTTGTTTCATTGAATTAATATTTAGGTCATTTTCGTCCTCCCTAGGCATATTCTTGTCCAATTAGGGTTTTTAACCAATCTTGTGCATCCAATATGTGTGTTTGTGTCATTGGATGATCAATTAGGTCATTTTCGTCCTCCCTAGGCTTATTCTTGTCCAATTAGGGTTTTTAACCAATCTTGTGCATCCAATAGGTGTGTTTGTGTCATTGGATCATCAATTAGGTCATTTTCGTCCTCCCTAGGCTTATTCTTGTCCAATTAGGGTTTTTAACCAATCTTGTGCATCCAATAGGTGTGTTTGTGTCATTGGATGATCAATTAGGTCATTTTCGTCCTCCCTAGGCATATTCTTGTCCAATTAGGGTTTTTAACCAATCTTGTGCATCCAATAAGTTGAGTTGTGTCATTGGATTAACATTTAGGTCATTTTCGTCCTCCCTAGGCTTAATTTTGTCCAATTAGGGTTTTTAACCAATCTTGTGCATCCAATAAGTTCATTTGTGTCATTGGATTAACATTTAGGTCATTTTCGTCCTCCCTAAGCATATTTCTTGTCCAATTAGAGTTTTAGACCAATCTTGTGCATCCAATAGGTGTGTTTGTGTCATTGGATGATCAATTAGGTTATTTTCGTCTTCCCTAGGCTTATTCTTGTCCAATTAGGGTTTTTAACTCATCTTGTGCATCCAATAAGTTCATTTGTGTCATTGGATGATCAATTAGGTCATTTTTGTCCTCCCTAGGCATATTCTTGTCCAATTAGGGTTTTTAACCAATCTTGTGCATCCAATAGGTGTGTTTGTGTCATTGGATGATCAATTAGGTCATTTTCGTCCTCCCTAGGCTTATTCTTGTCAAATTAGGGTTTTTAACCAATCTTGTGCATCCAATAGGTGTGTTTGTGTCATTGGATGATCAATTAGGTCATTTTTGTCCTCCCTAGGCTTATTCTTGTCCAATTAGGGTTTTTAACCAATGTTGTGCATCCGATAAGTTTGTTTGTGTCATTGAATTATTATTTAGGTCATTTTCGTCCTCCCTAGGCATATTCTTGTCCAATTAGGGTTTTTAACCAATCTTGTGCCTCCAATAGGTGTGTTTGTGTCATTGGATGATCAATTAAGTCATTTATGTCCTCCCTAGGCATATTCTTGTCCAATTAGGGTTTTTAACCAATCTTGTGCATCCCATAGGTGTGTTTGTGTCAGTGGATGATGAATTAGATCATTTTCGTCCTCCCTAGGCTTATTCTTGCCCAATTAGGGTTTTTAACCAATCTTGTGCATCCAATAAGTTGAGTTGTGTCATTGGATTAACATTTAGCTCATTTTCGTCCTCCCTAGGCTTATTCTTGTCCAATTAGAGTTTTTAACCAATCTTGTGCATCCAATAAGTTCATTTGTGTCATTGGATTAACATTTAGGTCATTTTCGTCCTCCCTAGGTATATTCTTATCCAATTAGAGTTTTAGACCAATCTTGGGCATCCAATAGGTGTGTTTGTGTCATTGGATGATCAATTAGGTTATTTTCGTCCTCCCTAGGCTTATTCTTGTCCAATTAGGGTTTTTAACTCATCTTGTGCATCCAATAAGTTCATTTGTGTCATTGGATGATCAATTAGGTCATTTTCGTCCTCCCTAGGCATATTCTTGTCCAATTAGGGTTTTAAACCAATCTTGTGCATCCAATAGGTGTGTTTGTGTCATTGGATGATCAATTAGGTCATTTTCGTCCTCCCTAGGCATATTCTTGTCCAATTAGGGTTTTTAACCAATCTTGTGCATCCAATAGGTGTGTTTGTGTCATTGGATGATCAATTAGGTCATTTTCGTCCTCCCTAGGCTTATTCTTGTCCAATTAGGGTTTTTAACCAATCTTGTGCATCCAATAAGTTCATTTGTGTCATTGGATTAACATTTAGGTCATTTTCGTACTGCCTAGGCATATTCTTGTCCAATTAGGGTTTTTAACCAATCTTGTGCATCCAATAGGTGTGTTTGTGTCATTGGATGATCAATTAGGTTATTTTCGTCCTCCCTAGGCTTATTCTTGTCCAATTAGGGTTTTTAACCAATCTTGTGCATCCAATAGGTGTGTTTGTTTCATTGGATGACCAATTAGGTCATTTTCGTCCTCCCTAGGCATATTCTTGTCCAATTAGGTGTTTTTGTGGCAATGGATGATCAATTAGGTCATTTTCGTCCTCCCTAGGCTTATTCGAGTCAAATTAGGGTTTTTAACCAATCTTGTGCATCCAATAGGTGTGTTTGTGTCATTGGATGATCAATTAGGTCATTTTCGTCCTCCCTAGGCTTATTCTTGTCCAATTAGGGTTTTTAACCAATCTTGTGCATCCAATAGGTGTGTTTGTGTCATTGGATGATCAATTAGGTCATTTTCGTCCTCCCTAGGCATATTCTAGTCCAATTAGGGTTTTTAACCAATCTTGTGCATCCAATAAGTTGAGTTGTGTTATTGGATTAACATTTACGTCATTTTCGTCCTCCCTAGGCATATTCTTGTCCAATTAGGGTTTTTAACCAATCTTGTGCATCCAATAGGTGTGTTTGAGTCATTGGATGATCAATTAGGTCATTTTCGTCCTCCCTAGGCATTTTCTTGTCTAATTAGGGTTTTTAACGAATCTTGTGCATCCAATTGGTGTGTTTGTGTCATTGGATGATCAATTAGGTCATTTTCGTCCTCCCTAGGGTTATTCTTGTCCAATTAGGGTTTTTAACCAATCTTGTGCATCTAATAGGTATGTTTGTGTCATTGGATGATCAATTAGGTCATTTTCTTCTTCCCTAGGCTTATTCTTGTCCAATTAGGGTTTTTAACCAATCTTGTGCATCTAATAGGTGTGTTTGTGTCATTGGATGATCAATTAGGTCATTTTCGTCGTCCCTAGGCTTATTCTTGTCCAATTAGGGTTTTTAACCAATCTTGTGCATCCAATAAGTTGAGTTGTGTCATTGGATTAACATTTAGGTCATTTTCGTCTTCCCTAGGCTTATTCTTGTCCAATTAGGGTTTTTAACCGATCTTGTGAAATAAATAGGTGTGTTTGTGTCGTTGGATGATCAAATAGGTCATTTTCGTCCTCCCTAGGCATATTCTTGTCCAATTAGGGTTTTTAACCAATCTTGTGCATCCAATAGGTGTGTTTGTGTCATTGGATGATCAATTAGGTCATTTTCGTCCTCCCTAGGCTTATTCTTGTCCAATTAGGGTTTTTAACCAATCTTCTGCATCCGATAAGTTTGTTTGTGTAATTGAATTAATATTTAGGTCATTTTCGTCCTCCCTAGGAATATTCTTGTCCAATTAGTGTTTTTAACCTATCTTGTGCATCCAATAGGTGTGTTTGTGTCATTGGATGATCAATTAGGTCATTTTCGTCCTCCCTAGGCATATTCTTGTCCAATTAGGGTTTTTAACTAATCTTGTGCATCCAATAAGTTCATTTGTGTCATTGGATGATCAATTAGGTCATTTTCGTCCTCCCTAGGCATATTCTTGTCCAATTAGGGTTTTTAACCAATCTTGTGCATCCAATAGGTGTGTTTGTGTCATTGGATGATCAATTAGGTTATTTTTGTCCTCCCTAGGCTTATTCTTGTCCAATTAGTGTTTTTAACCAATCTTGTGCATCCAATAAGTTGAGTTGTGTCATTGGATTAACATTTAGGTCATTTTCGTTCTCCCTAGGCTTATTCTTGTCCAATTAGGGTTTTTAACCAATCTTGTGCATCCAATAAGTTCATTTGTGTCATTGGATTAACATTTAGGTCATATTCGTCCTCTCTAGGCATATTCTTGTCCAATTAGGGTTTTTAACCAATCTTGTGCATCCAATAGGTGTGTTTGTGTCATTGGATGATCAATTAGGTCATTTTCGTCCTCCCTAGGCTTATTCTTGTCCAATTAGGGTTTTTAACCAATCTTGTGCATCCAATAGGTTTGTTTGTGTCATTAGATGATCAATTATGTCATTTTCTTCCTCCCTAGGCATATTCTTGTCCAATTAGGGTTTTTAACCAATCTTGTGCATCCAATAGGTGTGTTTGTGTCATTGGATGATCAATTAGGTCATTTTCGTCCTCCCTAGGCTTATTCTTGTCCAATTTTGGGTTTTAACCAATCTTGTGCATCTAATAGGTGTGTTTGTGTCATTGGATGATCAATTAGGTCATTTTCGTCCTCCCTAGGCTTATTCTTGTCCAATTAGGGTTTTTAACCAATCTTGTGCATCCGATAAGTTTGTTTGTGTCATTGAATTAATATTTAGGTCATTTTCGTCCTCCCTAGGCATATTCTTGTCCAATTAGGGTTTTTAACCAATCTTGTGCATCCAATAGGTGTGTTTGTGTCATTGGATGATCAATTAGGTCATTTTCGTCCTCCCTAGGCTTATTCTTGTCCAATTAGGATTTTTAACCAATCTTGTGCATGCAATAGGTGTTTTTGTGTCATTGGATGATCAATTAGGTCATTTTCGTCCTCCCTAGGCTTATTCTTGTCCAATTAGGGTTTTTAACCAATCTTGTGCATCCGATAAGTTTGTTTGTGTCATTGAATTAATATTTAGGTCATTTTCGTCCTCCCTAGGCATATTCTTGTCCAATTAGGGTTTTTAACCAATCTTGTGCATCCAATAGGTGTGTTTGTGTCATTGGATGATCAATTAGGTCATTTTCGTCCTCCCTAGGCTTATTCTTGTCCAATTTGTGTTTTTAACCGATCTTGTGCATCCAATAGGTGTGTTTGTATCATTGGATGATCAATTAGGTCATTTTCGTCCTCCCTAGGCATATTCTTGTCCAATTAGGGTTTTTAACCAATCTTGTGCATCCAATAGGTGTGTTTGTGTCATTGGATGATCAATTAGGTCATTTTCGTCCTCCCTAGGCATATTCTTGTCCAATTAGGGTTTTTAACCAATCTTGTGCATCCAATAAGTTGAGTTGTGTCATTGGATTAACATTTATGTCATTTTCGTCCTCCCTAAGCTTATTCTTGCCTAATTAGGATTTTTAACCAATCTTGTGCATCCAATAGGTGTGTTTGTGTCATCGGATGACCAATTAGGTCATTTTCGTCCTCCCTAGGCATATTCTTGTCCAATTAGGGATTTTAACCAATCTTGTGCATCCAATAGGTGTGTTTGTGTCATTGGATGATCAATTAGGTCATTTTCGTCCTCCCTAGGCATATTCTTGTCCAATTAGGGTTTTTAACAAATCTTGTGCATCCAATAGGTGTGTTGTGTCATTGGATGATCAATTAGGTCATTTTCGACCCCCCTAGGCATATTCTTGTCCAATTAGGGTTTTTAACCAATCTTGTGCATCCAATAGGTGTGTTTGTATCATTGGATGATCAATTAGGTCATTTTCGTCCTCCCTAGGCATATTGTTGTCCAATTAGGGTTTTTAACCAATCTTGTGCATCCAATAGGTGTGTTTGTGTCATTGGATGATCAATTAGGTCGTTTTCGTCCTCCCTAGGCATATTCTTGTCCAATTAGGGTTTTTAACCAATCTTGTGCATCCAATAAGTTGAGTTGTGTCATTGGATTAACATTTAGGTCATTTTCGTCTTCCCTAGGCTTATTCTTGTCCAATTAGGGTTTTTAACAAATCTTGTGCATCCAATAAGTTCATTTGTGTCATTGGATGATCAATTAGGTTATTTTCGTCCTCCCTAGGCTTATTCTTGTCCAATTAGGGTTTTTAACTAATCTTGTGCATCCAATAAGTTCATTTGTGTCATTGGATGATCAATTAGGTCATTTTCGTCCTCCCTGGGCATATTCTTGTCCAATTAGGGTTTTTAACCAATCTTGTGCATCCAATTGGTGTGTTTGTGTCATTGGATGACCAATTAGGTCATTTTCGTCCTCCCTAGGCATATTCTTGTCCAATTAGGGTTTTTAACCAATCTTGTGCATCCATTAGGTGTGTTTGTGTCAATGGATGATCAATTAGGTCATTTTCGTCCTCCCTAGGCTTATTCTTGTCAAATTAGGGTTTTTAACCAATCTTGTGCATCCAATAGGTGTGTTTGTGTCATTGGATGATCAATTAGGTCATTTTCGTCCTCCCTAGGCTTATTCTTGTCCAATTAGGGTTTTTAACCAATCTTGTGCATCCAATAGGTGTGTTTGTGTCATTGGATGATCAATTAGGTCATTTTCGTCCTCCCTAGGCTTATTCTTGTCCAATTAGGGTTTTTAACCAATCTTGTGCATCCGATAAGTTTGTTTGTGACATTGAATTAATATTTAGGTCATTTTCGTCCTCCCTAGGCATATTCTTGTCCATTTAGGGTTTTTAACCAATCATGTGCCTCCAATAGGTGTGTTTGTGTCATTGGATGATCAATTACGTCATTTATGTCCTCCCTAGGCATATTCTTGTCCAATTAGGGTTTTTAACCAATCTTGTGCATCCAATAGGTGTGTTTGTGTCATTGGATGATCAATTAGGTCATTTTCGTCCTCCCTAGGCTTATTCTTACCCAATTAGGGTTTTTAACCAATCTTGTGCATCCAATAAGTTGAGTTGTGTCATTGGATTAACATTTAGGTCATTTTCATCCTCCCTAGGCTTATTCTTGTCCAATTAGGGTTTTTAACCAATCTTGTGCATCCAATAAGTTCATTTGTGTCATTGGATTAACATTTAGGTCATTTTCGTCCTCCCTAGGTATATTCTTGTCCAATTAGAGTTTTAGACCAATCTTGGGCATCCAATAGGTGTGTTTGTGTCATTGGATGATCAATTAGGTTATTTTCGTCCTCCCTAGGCTTATTCTTGTCCAATTAGGGTTTTTAACTAATCTTGTGCATCCAATAAGTTCATTTGTGTCATTGGATGATCAATTAGGTCATTTTCGTCCTCCCTAGGCATATTCTTGTCCAATTAGGGTTTTTAACCAATCTTGTGCATCCAATAGGTGTGTTTGTGTAATTGGATGATCAATTAGGTCATTTACGTTCTCCCTAGGCTTATTCTTGTACAATTAGGGTTTTTAACCAATCTTGTGCATCCAATAACTTTGTTTGTGTCATTAAATTAATATTTAGGTCATTTTCGTCCTCCCTAGGCATATTCTTGTCCAATTAGGGTTTTTAACCAATCTTGTGCATCCAATAGGTGTGTTTGTGTCATTGGATTATCAATTAGGTCATTTTCGTCCTCCCTAGGCTTATTCTTGTCCAATTAGGGTTTTTAACCAATCTTGTGCATCCAATAGGTGTGTTTGTGTCATTGGATGATCAATTAGGTCATTTTCGTCCTCCCTAGGCTTATTCTTTTCCAATTAGGGTTTTTAATCAATCTTGTGCATCCAATAAGTTCATTTGTGTCATTGGATTAACATTTAGGTCATTTTCGTCCTCCCTAGGCATATTCTTGTCCAATTAGGGTTTTTAACCAATCTTGTGCTTCCAATAGTTGTGTTTGTGTCATTGGATGATCAATTAGGTCATTTTCGTCCTCCCAAGGCTTATTCTTGTCCAATTAGGGTTTTTAACCAATCTTGTGCATCCAATAAGTTAATTTGTGTCATTGGATGATCAATTAGGTCATTTTCGTCCTCCCTAGGTATATTCTTGTCCAACTAGGGTTTTTAACCAATCTTGTGCATCCAATAGATGTGTTTGTGTCTTTGGATGATCAATTAGGTCATTTTCGTCCTCCCTAGGCTTATTCTTGTCCAATTAGGGTTTTTAACCAATCTTGTGTTTGTGTCATTGGATGGTCAATTAAGTTATTTTCGTCCTCCCTAGGCTTATTCTTGTCCAATTAGGGTTTTTAACCAATCTTGTGCATCCAATAGGTGTGTTTGTGTCATTGGATGATCAATTAGGTCATTTTCGTCCTCCCTAGGCTTATTCTTGTCCAATTAGGGTTTTTAATCAATCTTGTGCATCCAATAAGTTCATTTGTGTCATTGGATTAACATTTAGGTCATTTTCGTCCTCCCTAGGCATATTCTTGTCCAATTAGGGTTTTAAACCAATCTTTGGCTTCCAATAGGTGTGTTTATGTCATTGGATGATCAATTAGGTCATTTTCGTCCTCCCTAGGCTTATTCTTGTCCAATTAGGGTTTTTAACCAATCTTGTGCTTCCAATAAGTTCATTTGTCTCATTGGATGATCAATTAGGTCATATTCGTCCTCCCTAGGTATATTCTTGTCCAACTAGGGTTTTTAACCAATCTTGTGCATCCAATAGATGTGTTTGTGTCTTTGGATGATCAATTAGGTCATTTTCGTCCTCCCTAGGCTTATTCTTGTCCAATTAGGGTTTTTAACCAATCTTGTGCATCCAATAGGTGTGTTTGTGTCATTGGATGATCAATTAGGTCATTTTCGTCCTCCCTAGGCTTATTCTTGTCCAATTAGGGTTTTTAACCAATCTTGTGCATTCAATAGGTGTGTTTGTGTCATTGGATGATCAATTAGGTCATTTTCGTCCTCCCTAGGTATATTCTTGTCCAACTAGGGTTTTTAACCAATCTTGTGCATCCAATAGATGTGTTTGTGTCTTTGGATGATCAATTAGGTCATTTTCGTCCTCCCTAGGCTTATTCTTGTCCAATTAGGGTTTTTAATCAATCTTGTGCATCCAATAAGTTCATTTGTGTCATTGGATTAACAATTAGGTCATTTTCGTCCTCCCTAGGCATATACTTGTCCAATTAGGGTTTTTAACCAATCTTGTGCATCCAATAGGTGTGTTTGTGTCATTGGATGATCAATTAGGTCATTTTCGTCCTCCCTAGGCTTATTCTTCTCTAATTAGGGTTTTTAACCAATCTTGTGCATCCAATAAGTTCATTTGTGTCATTAGATGATCAATTAGGTCATTTTCGTCCTCCCTAGGCTTATTCTTCTCTAATTAGGGTTTTTAACCAATCTTGTGCATCCAATAAGTTCATTTGTGTCATTGGATGATCAATTAGGTCATTTTCTTCCTCCCTAGGTATATTCTTGTCCAACTAGGGTTTTTAACCAATCTTGTGCATCCAATAGATGTGTTTGTGTCTTTGGATGATCAATTAGGTCATTTTCGTCCTCCCTAGGCTTATTCTTGTCCAATTAGGGTTTTTAACCAATCTTGTGCATCCAATAACTTTGTTTGTGTCATTGAATTAATATTTAGGTCATTTTCCTCCTCCCTTGGCATATTCTTGTCCAATTAGGGTTTTTAACCAATCTTGTGCATCTAATAGGTGTGTTTGTGTCATTGGATGATCAATTAGGTCATTTTCGTCCTCCCTAGGCTTATTCTTGTCCAATTAGGGTTTTTAACCAATCTTGTGCATCCGATAAGTTTGTTTGTGTCATTGAATTAATATTTAGGTCATTTTCGTCCTCCCTAGCCATATTCTTGTCCAATTAGGGTTTTTAACCAATCTTGTGCATCCAATAGGTGTGTTTGTGTCATTGGATTAACATTTAGGTCATTTTCGTCCTCCCTAGGCATATTCTTGTCAAATTAGAGTTTTGGACCAATCTTGTGCATCCAATAGGTGTGTTTGTGTCATTGGATGATCAATTAGGTCATTTTCGTCCTCCCTAGGCATATTCTTGTCCAATTAGGGTTTTTAACCAATCTTGTGCATCCAATAGGTGTGTTTGTGTCATTGGATGATCAATTAGGTCATTTTCGTCCTCCCTAGGCTTATTCTTGTCGAATTAGGGTTTTTAACCAATCTTGTGCATCCGATAAGTTTGTTTGTGTCATTGAATTAATATTTCGGTCATTTTCGTCCTCCCTAGGCATATTCTTGTCCAATTAGGGTTTTTAACCAATCTTGTGCATCCAATAGGTGTGTTTGTGTCATTGGATGATCAATTAGGTCATTTTCGTCCTCCCTAGGCATATTCTTGTCCAATTAGGGTTTTTAACCAATCTTGTGCATCCAATAGGTGTGTTTGTTTCATTGGATGATCAATTAGGTCATTTTCGTCCTCCCTAGGCATATTCTTGTCCAATTAAGGTTTTTAACGAATCTTGTGCATCCAATTGGTGTGTTTGTGACATTGGATGATCAATTAGGTCATTTTGGTCCAATTATGGTTTTTAACCAATCTTGGGCATCCAATATGTGTGTTTGTGTTATTGGATGATCGATTAGGTCATTTTCGTCCTCCCTAGGCATATTCTTGTCCAATTAGGGTTTTTAACCAATCTTGTGCATCCAATAGGTGTGTTTGTGTCATTGGATGATCAATTAGGTCATTTTCGTCCTCCCTAGGCTTATTCTTGTCCAATTAGGGTTTTTAACCAATCTTGTGCATCCGATAAGTTTGTTTGTGTCATTGAATTAATATTTAGGTCATTTTCGTCCTCCCTAGGCATATTCTTGTCCAATTAGGGTTTTTAACCAATCTTGTGCATCCAATAGGTGTGTTTGTGTCATTGGATGATCAATTAGGTCATTTTCGTCCTCCCTAGGCTTATTCTTGTCCAATTA
Organism: Cicer pinnatifidum; assembly: GCA_037974775.1. Lineage (NCBI taxonomy): Eukaryota > Viridiplantae > Streptophyta > Magnoliopsida > Fabales > Fabaceae > Cicer > Cicer pinnatifidum. Next base: position 75,076 of record JBBPBR010001243.1, on the reverse strand, counting down.
GGATTTTTAACCAATCTTGTGCATGCAATAGGTGTTTTTGTGTCATTGGATGATCAATTAGGTCATTTTCGTCCTCCCTAGGCTTATTCTTGTCCAATTAGGGTTTTTAACCAATCTTGTGCATCCGATAAGTTTGTTTGTGTCATTGAATTAATATTTAGGTCATTTTCGTCCTCCCTAGGCATATTCTTGTCCAATTAGGGTTTTTAACCAATCTTGTGCATCCAATAGGTGTGTTTGTGTCATTGGATGATCAATTAGGTCATTTTCGTCCTCCCTAGGCTTATTCTTGTCCAATTAGGGTTTTTAACCAATCTTGTGCATCCGATAAGTTTATTTGTGTCATTGAATTAATATTTAGGTCATTTTTGTCCTCCCTAGGCATATTCTTGTCCAATTAGGGTTTTTAACCAATCTTGTGCATCCAATAGGTGTGTTTGTGTCATTGGATGATCAATTAGGTCATTTTCGTCCTCCCTAGGCATATTCTTGTCCAATTAGGGTTTTTAACCAATCTTGTGCATCCAATAGGTGTGTTTGTGTCATTGGATGATCAATTAGGTCATTTTCGTCCTCCCTAGGCTTATTCTTGTCCAATTAGGGTTTTTAACGAATCTTGTGCATCCAATTGGTGTGTTTGTGTCATTGGATGATCAATTAGGTCATTTTCGTCCACCCTAGGCTTATTCTTGTCCAATTAGGGTTTTTAACCAATCTTGTGCATCCAATAAGTTGAGTTGTGTCATTGGATTAACATTTAGGTCATTTTCGTCCTCCCTAGGCGTATTCTTGTCCAATTAGGGTTTTTAACCAATCTTGTGCATCCAATAGGTGTGTTTGTGTCATTGGATGATCAATTAGGTCATTTTCGTCCTCCCTAGGCTTATTCTTTTCCAATTAGGGTTTTTAACCAATCTTGTGCATCCGATAAGTTTGTTTGTGTCATTGAATTAATATTTAGGTCATTTTCGTCCTCCCAAGGCATATTCTGGTCCAATTAGGGTTTTTAACCAATCTTGTGCATCCATTAGGTGTGTTTGTGTCATTGGATGATCAATTAAGTCATTTATGTCCTCCCTAGGCATATTCTTGTCCAATTAGGGTTTTTAACCAATCTTGTGCATCCAATAGGAGTGTTTGTGTCATTGGATGATCAATTAGGTCATTTTCGTCCTCCCTAGGCATATTCTTGTCCAATTAGGGTTTTTAACCAATCTTGTGCATCCAATAAGTTGAGTTGCGTCATTGGATTAACATTTAGGTCATTTTCGTCCTCCCTAGACTTATTCTTGTCCAATTAGGGTTTTTAACCAATCTTGTGCATCCAATAGGGGTGTTTGTGTCATTGGATGATCAATTAGGTCATTTTCGTCCTCCCTAGGCTTATTCATGCCCAATTAGGGTTTTTAACCAATCTTGTGCATCCAATAAGTTGAGTTGTGTCATTGGATTAACATTTAGGTCATTTTCGTCCTCCCTAGGCTTATTCTTGTCCAATTAGTGTTTTTAACCAATCTTGTGCATCCAATAAGTTCATTTGTGTCATTGGATTAACATTTAGGTCATTTTCGTCCTCCCTAGGTATATTCTTGTCCAATTAGAGTTTTAGACCAATCTTGTGCATCCAATAGGTGTGTTTGTGTCATTGGATGATCAATTAGGTTATTTTCATCCTCCCTAGGCTTATTCTTGTCCAATTAGGGTTTTTAACTAATCTTGTGCATCCAATAAGTTCATTTGTGTCATTGGATGATCAATTAGGTCATTTTCGTCCTCCCTAGGCATATTCTTGTCCAATTAGGGTTTTTAACCAATCTTGTGTATCCAATAGGTGTGTTTGTGTCATTGGTTGATCAATTAGGTCATTTTCGTCCTCCCTAGGCTTATTCTTGTCCAATTAGGGTTTTTAACTAATCTTGTGCATCCAATAAGTTCATTTGTGTCATTGGATGATTAATTAGGTCATTTTCGTCCTCCCTAGGCATATTCTTGTCAAATTAGGGTTTTTAACCAATCTTGTGCATCCAATAAGTTGAGTTGTTTCATTGGATTAACATTTAGGTCATTTTCGTCCTCCCTAGGCATATTCTTGTCCAATTAGGGTTTTTAACCAATCCTGTGCATCCAATAGGTGTGTTTGTGTCATTGGATGATCAATTAGGTCATTTTCGTCCTCCCTAGGCATATTCTTGTCCAATTAGGTTTTTTAACGAATCTTGTGCATCCAATTGGTGTGTTTTTGTCGTTGGATGATCAATTAGATCATTTTCGTCCTCCCTAGGCTTATTCTTGTCCAATTAGGGTTTTTAACCAATCTTGTGTATCCAATAGGTGTGTTTGTGTCATTGGATGATCAATTAGGTTATTTTCGTCCTCCCTAGGAGTATTCTTGTCCAATTAGGGTTTTTAACCAATCTTGTGCATCCAATAAGTTGAGTTGTGTCATTGGATTAACATTTAGGTCATTTTCGTCCTCCCTAGGCTTATTCTTGTCCAATTAGGGTTTTTAACCAATCTTGTGCATCCGATAAGTTTGTTTGTGTCATTGAATTAATATTTAGGTCATTTTCGTCCTCCCTATGCATATTCTTGTCCAATCAGGGTTTTTAACCAATCTTGTGCATCCAATAGGTGTGTTTGTGTCATTGGATGATCAATTAGGTCATTTATGTTCTCCCTAGGCTTATTCTTGTCCAATTAGGGTTTTTAACCAATCTTGTGCATCCAATAACTTTGTTTGTGTCATTGAATTAATATTTAGGTCATTTTCGTCCTCCCTAGGCATATTCTTGTCCAATTAGGGTTTTTAACCAATCTTGTGCATCCAATAGGTGTGTTTGTGTCATTGGATGATCAATTAGGTTATTTTCGTCCTCCCTAGGCTTATTCTTGTCCAATTAGGGTTTTTAACCAATCTTGTGCAACCAATAGGTGTTTAACCAATCTTGTGCATCCAATAGGTGTGTTTGTGGCAATAGATGATCAATTAGGTCGTTTTCGTCCTCCCTAGGCTTATTCTTGTCCAATTAAGGTTTTTAACCAATCTTGTGCATCCAATAGGTGTGTTTGTGTCATTGGATGATCAATTAGGTCATTTTCGTCCTCCCTAGGCATATTCTTGTCCAATTAGGGTTTTTAACCAATCTTGTGCATCCAATAGGTGTGTTTGTGTCATTGGATGATCAATTAGGTCATTTTCGTCCTCCCTAGGCATATTCTTGTCCAATTAGGGTTTTTAACCAATCTTGTGCATCCAATAGGTGTGTTTGTGTCATTGGATGATCAATTAGGTCATTTTCGTCCTCCATAGGCTTATTCTTGTCCAATAAGAGTTTTTAACCAATCTTCTGCATCCAATAAGTTGAGTTGTGTCATTGGATTAACATTTAGGTCATTTTCGTCCTCCCTAGGCTTATTCTTGTCCAATTAGGGTTTTTAACCAATCTTGTGCATCCAATAAGTTCATTTGTGTCATTGGATTAACATTTAGGTCATTTTCGTCCTCCATAGGCATATTCTTGTCCAATTAGAGTTTTAGACCAATCTTGTGCATCCAATAGGTGTGTTTGTGTCATTGGATGATCAATTAGGTTATTTTCGTCCTCCCTAGTCTTATTCTTGTCCAAATAGGGTGTTTAACTAATCTTGTGCATCCAATAAGTTCATTTGTGTCATTGGATTAACATTTAGGTCATTTTCGTCCTCCCTAGGCATATTCTTGTCCAATTAGGGTTTTTAACCAATCTTGTGCATCCGATAAGTTTGTTTGTGTCATTGAATTAATATTTAGGTCATTTTCGTCCTCCCTAGGCATATTCTTGTCCAATTAGGGTTTTTAACCAATCTTGTGCATCCAATAGGTGTGTTTGTGTCAATGGATGATCAATTAGGTCATTTTCGTCCTCCCTAGGCTTATTCTTGTCCAATTAGGGTTTTTAACCAATCTTGTGCATCCAATAGGTGTGTGTGCATCCAATAGGTGTGTTTGTGTCATTGGATGATCAATTAGGTCATTTTCGTCCTCCCTAGGCTTATTCTTGTCCAAATAGGGTGTTTAACTAATCTTGTGCATCCAATAAGTTCATTTGTGTCATTGGATTAACATTTAGGTCATTTTCGTCCTCCCTAGGCATATTCTTGTCCAATTAGGGTTTTTAACCAATCTTGTGCATCCAATAAGTTTGTTTGTGTCATTGAATTAATATTTAGGTCATTTTCGTTCTCCCTAGGCATATTCTTGTCCAATTAGGGTTTTTAACCAATCTTGTGCATCCAATAGGTGTGTTTGTGTCATTGGATGATCAATTACGTCATTTTCGTCCTCCCTAGGCATATTCTTGTCCAATTAGGGTTTTTAACCAATCTTGTGCATCCAATAGGTGTGTTTGTGTCATTGGATTATCAATTAGGTCATTTTCGTCCTCCCTAGGCTTATTCTTGTCCAATTAGGGTTTTTAACCAATCTTGTGCATCCAATAAGTTGAGTTGTGTCATTGGATTAACATTTAGGTCATTTTCGTCCTCCCTAGGCATATTCTTGTCCAATTAGGGTTTTTAACCAATATTCTGCATCCAATAGGTGTGTTTGTGTCATTGGATGATCAATTAGGTCATTTTCGTCCTCCCTAGGCATATTCTTGTCCAATTAGGGTTTTTAACCAATCTTGTGCATCCAATAGGTGTGTTTGTGTCATTGGATGATCAATTAGGTCATTTTCGTCCTCCCTAGGCATATTCTTGTCCAATTAGGGTTTTTAACCAATCTTGTGCATCCAATAGGTGTGTTTGTGGCAATGGATGATCAATTTGGACATTTTCGTCCTCCCTAGGATAATTATTGTCCAATTAGGGTTTTTAACCAATCTTGTGCATCCAATCGGTGTGTTTGTGTCATTGGATGATCAATTAGGTCATTTTCGTCCTCCCTAGGCTTATTCTTGCCCAATTAGGGTTTTTAACCAATCTTGTGCATCCAATAAGTTGAGTTGTGTCATTGGATTAGCATTTAGGTCATTTTCGTTCTCCCTAGGCTTATTCTTGTCCAATTAGGGTTTTTAACCAATCTTGTGCATCCAATAAGTTCATTTGTGTCATTGGATTAACATTTAGGTCATTTTCGTCCTCCCTAGGCATATTCTTGTCCAATTAGAGTTTTTAACCAATCTTGTGCTTCCAATAGTTGTGTTTGTGTCATTGGATGATCAATTAGGTCATTTACGTCCTCCCTAGGCTTATTCTTGTCCAATTAAAGTTTTTAACCAATCTTGTGCATCCAATAACTTTGTTTGTGTCATTAAATTAATATTTAGGTCATTTTCGTCCTCCCTAGGCATATTCTTGTCCAATTAGGGTTTTTAACCAATCTTGTGCATCCAATAGGTGTGTTTGTGTCATTGGATGATCAATTAGGTCATTTTCGTCCTCCCTAGGCATATTCTTGTCCAATTAGGGTTTTAAACCAATCTTGGGCATCCGATAAGTTTGTTTGTGTCATTGAATTAATATTTAGGTCATTTTCGTCCTCCCTAGGAGTTTCTTGTCCAATTAGGGTTTTTAACCAATCTTGTGCATCCAATAGGTGTGTTTGTGTCATTGGATGATCAATTAGGTCATTTACGTCCTCCCTAGGCTTATTCTTGTCCAATTAGGGTTTTTAACCAATCTTGTGCATCCAATAACATTGTTTGTGTCATTGAATTAATATTTAGGTCATTTTCGTCCTCCCTAGGCATATTCTTGTCCAATTAGGGTTTTTAACCAATCTTGTGCATCCGATAGGTGTGTTTGTGTCATTGGATGATCAATTAGGTGATTTTCGTCTTCCCAATGCATATTCTTGTCCAATTAGGGTTTTTAACGAATCTTGTGCATCCAATAGGTGTGTTTGTGTCATTGGATGATCAATTAGGTCATTTTCGTCCTCCCTAGGCATATTCTTGTCCAATTAGGGTTTTTAACCAATCTTGTGCATCCAATAGGTGTGTTTGTGTCATTGGATGATCAATTAGGTCATTTTCGTCCTCCCTAGGCTTATTCTTGTCCAATTAGGATTTTTAACCAATCTTGTACATCCAATAAGTTCATTTGTGTCATTGGATTAACATTTAGGTCATTTTCATCCTCCCTAGGCATATTCTTGTCCAATTAGGGTTTTTAACCAATCTTGTGCATCCAATAGGTGTGTTTGTGTCATTGGATGATCAATTAGGTCATTTTCTTCCTCCCTAGGCATATTCTTGTCTAGTTAGGGTTTTTAACCAATCTTGTGCATCCAATAGGTGTGTTTGTGTCATTGGATGATCAATTAGGTCATTTTCGTCCTCCCTAGGCATATTCTTGTCCAATTAGGGTTTTTAACCAATCTTGTGCATCCAATAGGTGTGTTTGTGTCATTGGATGATCAATTAGGTCATTTTCGTCCTCCCTAGGCTTATTCTTGTCCAATTAGGGTTTTTAACCAATCTTGTGCATCCAATAAGTTAAGTTGTGTCATTGGATTAACATTTAGGTCATTTACGTTCTCCCTACGCTTATTCTTGTCCAATTAGGGTTTTTAACCAATCTTGTGCATCCAATAGGTGTGTTTGTGTCATTGGATGATCAATTAGGTCATTTTCGTCCTCCCTAGGCATATTCTTGTCCAATTAGGGTTTTTAACCAATCTTGTGCATCCAATAGGTGTGTTTGTGTCATTGGATGATCAATTAGGTCATTTTCGTCCTCCCTAGGCATATTCTTGTCCAATTAGGGTTTTTAACCAATCTTGTGCATCCAATAAGTTTGTCTTTTTCATTGAATTAATATTTAGGTCATTTTCGTCCTCCCTAGGCATATTCTTGTCCAATTAGGGTTTTTAACGGATCTTGTGCATCCAATAGGTGTGTTTGTGTCATAGGATGATCAATTAGGTCATTTTCGTCCTCCCTAGGCTTATTCTTGTCCAATTAGGGTTTTTAACCAATCTTGTGCATCCAATAAGTTGAGTTGTGTCATTGGATTAACATTTAGGTCATTTTGGTCATCCTTTGGCATATTCTTGTCCAATTAGGGTTTTTAACCAATCTTGTGCATCCAATAGGTGTGTTTGTGTCATTGGATGATCAATTAGGTCATTTTCGTCCTCCCTAGGCATATTCTTGTCCAATTAGGGTTTTTAACCAATCTTGTGCATCCAATAAGTTTGGTTGTGTCATTGGATTAACATTTAGGTCATTTTCGTCCTCCCTAGGCTTATTCTTGTCCAATTAGGGTTTTTAACCAATCTTGTGCATCCGATAAGTTTGTTTGTGTCATTGAATTAATATTTAGGTCATTTTCTTCCTCCCTAGGCATATTCTTGTCCAATTAGGGTTTTTAACCAATCTTGTGCATCCAATAGGTGTGTTTGTGTCATTGGATGATCAAAGAGGTCATTTTCGTCCTCCCTAGGCATATTCTTGTCCAATTAGGGTTTTTAACCAATCTTGTGCATCCAATAGGTGTGTTGTGTCATTGGATGATCAATTAGGTCATTTTCGTCCTCCCTAGACATATTTTTGTCCAATTAGGGTTTTTAACCAATCTTGTGCATCCAATAGGTGTGTTTGTGTCATTGGATGATCAATTAGGTCATTTTCGTCCTCCCTAGGCATATTCTTGTCCAATTAGGGTTTTTAACCAATCTTGTGCATCCAATAGGTGTGTTTGTGTCATTGGATGATCAATTAGGTCATTTTCGTCCTCCCTAGGCATATTCTTGTCCAATTAGGGTTTTTAACCAATCTTGTGCATCCAATAAGTTGAGTTGTGTCATTGGATTAACATTTAGGTCATTTTCGTCCTCCTTAGGCTTATTCTTGTCCAATTAGGGTTTTTAACCAATCTTGTGCATCCAGTAGGTGTGTTTGTGTCATTGGATGATCAATTAGGTCATTTCCGTCCTCCCTAGGCTTATTCTTGCCCAATTAGGGTTTTTAACCAATCTTGTGCATCCAATA
>JBBPBR010001243.1:46244-64118 GCA_037974775.1 Cicer pinnatifidum | reverse complement strand
AATCTTGTGCATCCAATAAGTTCATTTGTGTCATTGGATGATCAATTAGGTCATTTTCGTCCTCCCTAGGCTTATTCTTGTCTAATTAGGGTTTTTAACCATTCTTATGCATCCGATAAGTTTGTTTGTGTCATTGAATTAATATTTAGGTCATTTTCGTCCTCCCTAGGCATATTCTTGTCCAATTAGGGTTTTTAACCAATCTTGTGCATCCAATTGGTGTGTTTGTGTCATTGGATGATCAATTAGGTCATTTTCGTCCTCCCTAGGCATATTCTTGTCCAATTAGGGTTTTTAACCAATCTTGTGCATCCAATTGGTGTGTTTGTGTCATTAGATGATCAATTAGGTCATTTTCGTCCTCCCAAGTCATATTCTTGTCCAATTAGAGTTTTAGACCAATCTTGTGCATCCAATAGGTGTGTTTGTGTCATTGGATGATAAATTAGGTTATTTTAGTCCCCCCTAGGCTTATTCTTGTCCAATTAGGGTTTTTAACTAATCTTGTGCATCCAATAAGTTCATTTGTGTCATTGGACGATCAATTAGGTGATTTTCATCCTCCCTAGGCATATTCTTGTCAAATTAGGGTTTTTAACCAATCTTGTGCATCCAATAAGTTGAGTTGTGTCATTGGATTAACAATTAGGTCATTTTCGTCCTCCCTAGGCATATTCTTGTCCAATTAGGGTTTTTAACCAATCCTGTGCATCCAATAGGTGTGTTTGTGTCATTGTATGATCAATTAGGTCATTTTCGTCCTCCCTAGGCATATTCTTGTCCAATTAGGGTTTTTAACTAATCTTGTGCATCCAATAAGTTCATTTGTGTCATTGGATGATCAATTAGGTCATTTTCGTCCTCCCTAGGCATATTCTTGTCCAATTAGGGTTTTTAACCAATCTTGTGCATCCAATTGGTGTGTTTGTGTCATTGGATGATCAATTAGGTCATTTTCGTCCTCCTTAGCCATATTATTGTCCAATTAGGGTTTTTAAGCAATCTTGTCCATCCAATAGGTGTGTTTGTGTCATTGGATGATCAATTAGGTCATTTTCGTCCTCCCTAGGCATATTCTTGTCCAATTAGGGTTTTGAACGAATCTTGTGCATCCAATTGGTGTGTTTGTGTCGTTGGATGATCAATTAGGTCATTTTCGTCCTCCCTAGGCTTATTCTTGTCCAATTAGGGTTTTTAACCAATCTTGTGCATCCAATAAGTTGAGTTGTGTCATTGGATTAACATTTAGGTCATTTTCGTCCTCCCTATGCTTATTCTTGTCCAATTAAGGTTTTTAACCAATCTTGTGCATCCAATAGGTGTGTTTGTGTCATTGGATGATCAATTAGGTCATTTTCGTCCTCCCTAGGCTTATTCTTGCCCAATTAGGGTTTTTGACCAATCTTGTGCATCCAATAAGTTGAGTTGTGTCATTGGATTAACATTTAGGTCATTTTCGTCCTCCCTAGGCTTATTTTGTCCGATTAGGGTTTTTAACCAATCTTGTGCATCCAATAAGTTCATTTGTGTCATTGAATTAATATTTAGGTCATTTTCGTCCTCCCTAGTCATATTCTTGTCCAATTAGAGTTTTAGACCAATCTTGTGCATCCAATAGGTGTGTTTGTGTCATTGGATGATCAATTAGGTTATTTTAGTCCCCCCTAGGCTTATTCTTGTCCAATTAGGGTTTTTAACTAATCTTGTGCATCCAATAAGTTCATTTGTGTCATTGGATGATCAATTAGGTGATTTTCGTCCTCCCTAGGCATATTCTTGTCAAATTAGGGTTTTTAACCAATCTTGTGCAACCAATAAGTTGAGTTGTGTCATTGGATTAACAATTAGGTCATTTTCGTCCTCCCTAGGCATATTCTTGTCCAATTAGGGTTTTTAACCAATCCTGTGCATCCAATAGGTGTGTTTGTGTCATTGGATGATCAATTAGGTCATTTTCGTCCTCCCTAGGCATATTCTTGTCCAATTAGGGTTTTTAACCAATCTTGTGCATCCAATAGGTGTGTTTGTGTCATTGGATGATCAATTAGGTCATTTTCGTCCTCCCTAGGCTTATTCTTGTCCAATTAGGGTTTTTAACCAATCTTGTGCATCCAATAAGTTCATTTGTGTCATCGGATGATCAATTAGGTCATTTTCGTCCTCCTTAGGCTTATTCTTGTCCAATTAGGGTTTTTAACCAATCTTGTGCAATCAATTGGTGTGTTTGTGTCATTGGATGATCAATTAGGTCATTTTTGTCCTCCCTAGGCTTATTCTTGTCCAATTAGGGTTTTTAACCAATCTTGTGCATCCAATAAGTTCATTTGTGTCATTGGATTAACATTTAGGTCATTTTGGTCCTCCCTAGGCATATTCTTGTCCAATTAGGGTTTTTAACCAATCTTGTGCATCCAATATGTGTGTTTGTGTCATTGGATGATCAATTAGGTCATTTTCGTCCTCCCTAGGCTTATTCTTGTCCAATTAGGGTTTTTAACCAATCTTGTGCATCCAATAGGTGTGTTTGTGTCATTGGATGATCAATTAGGTCATTTTCGTCCTCCCTAGGCTTATTCTTGTCAAATTATGATTTTTAACCAATCTTGTGCATCCCATAAGTTCATTTGTGTCATTGGATGATCAATTAGGTCATTTTCGTCCTCCCTAGGCATATTCTTGTCCAACTAGGGTTTTTAACCAATCTTGTGCATCCAATAGGTGTGTTTGTGTCATTGGATGATCAATTAGGTCATTTTCGTCCTTTCTATGCTTATTCTTGTTCAATTAGGGTTTTTAACCAATCTTGTGCATCCAATAGGTGTGTTTGTGTCATTGGATGATCAATTAGGTCATTTTCGTCCTCCCTAGGCTTATTCTTGTCCAATTAGGGTTTTTAACCAATCTTGTGCATCCAATAGGTGTGTTTGTGTCATTGGATGATCAATTAGGTCATTTTCGTCCTCCCTAGGCTTATTCTTGTCCAATTAGGGTTTTTAACCAATCTTGTGCATCCGATAAGTTTGTTTGTGTCATTGAATTAATATTTAGGTCATTTTCGTCCTCCCTAGGCGTATTCTTGTCCAATTAGGGTGTTTAACCAATCTTGTGCATCCAATAAGTTCATTTGTGTCATTCGATTAACATTTAGGTTATTTTCGTCCTCCCTAGGCATATTCTTGTCCAACTAGGGTTTTAAACCGATCTTGTGCATCCAATAGGTGTGTTTGTGTCATTGGATGATCAATTAGGTCATTTTCGTCCTCCCTAGGCTTATTTTTGTCCAATTAGGGTTTTTAACCAATCTTGTGCATCCAATAGGTGTGTTTGTGTCATTGGATGATCAATTAGGTCATTTTCGTCCTCCCTAGGCTTATTCTTGTCCAATTAGGGTTTTTAACCAATCTTGTGCATCCGATAAGTTTGTTTGTGTCATTGAATTAATATTTAGGTCATTTTCGTCCTCCCTAGGCATATTCTTGTCCAATTTGGGTTTTTAACCAATCTTGTGCATCCAATAGGTGTGTTTGTGTCATTGGATGATCAATTAGGTAATTTTCGTCCTCCCTAGGCATATTCTTGTCCAATTAGGGTTTTTAACCAAACTTTTGTATCCAATAAGTTGAGTTGTGTCATTGGATTAACATTTAGGTCATTTTCGTCCTCCCTAGGCTTATTCTTGTCCAATTAGGGTTTTTAACCAATCTTGTGCATCCAATAGGTGTGTTTGTGTCATTGGATGATCAATTAGGTCATTTTCGTCCTCCCTAGGCTTATTCTTGTCCAATTAGGGTTTTTAACCAATCTTGTGCATCCGATAAGTTTGTTTGTGTCATTAAATTAATATTTAGGTCATTTTCTTCCTGCCTAGGCATATTCTTGTCAAATTAGGGTTTTTAACCAATCTTGTGCATCCAATAGGTGTGTTTGTGTCATTGGATGATCAATTAGGTCATTTTCGTCCTCCCTATGCATATTCTTATCCAATTAGGGTTTTTAACCAATCTTGTGCATCCAATAGGTGTGTTGTGTCATTGGATGATCAATTAGGTCATTTTCGTCCTCCCTAGGCATATTCTTGTCCACTTTGGGTTTTTAACCAATCTTGTGCATCCAATAGGTGTGTTTGTGTCATTGGATGATCAATTAGGTCATTTTCGTCCTCCCTAGGCATATTCTTGTCCAATTAGGGTTTTTAACCAATCTTGTGCATCCAATAGGTGTGTTTGTGTCATTGGATGATCAATTAGGTTATTTTCGTCCTCCCTAGGCTTATTCTTGTCCTATTAGGGTTTTTAACCAATCTTGTGCATCCAATAAGTTGAGTTGTGTCATTGGATTAACATTTAGGTCATTTTCGTCCTCCCTAGGCTTATTCTTGTCCAATTAGGGTTTTTAACCAATCTTGTGCATCCAATAAGTTCATTTGTGTCATTGGATTAACATTTAGGTCATTTTCGTCCTACCTAGGCATATTCTTGTCCAAGTAGAGTTTTAGACCAATCTTGTGCATCAAATAGGTATGTTTGTGTCATTGGATGATCAATTAGGTTATTTTCGTCCTCCCTAGGCTTATTCTTGTCCAATTAGTGTTTTTAACTAATCTTGTGCATCAAATAAGTTCATTTGTGTCAGTGGATGATCAATTAGGTCATTTTCGTCCTCCCCAGGCATATTCTTGTCCAATTAGGGTTTTTAACCAATCTTGTGCATCCAATAGGTGTGTTTGTGTCATTGGATGATCAATTAGGTCATTTTCGTCCTCCCTAGGCTTATTCTTGTCCAATTAGGGTTTTTAACCAATCTTGTGCATCCAATAAGTTCATTTGTGTCATTGGATTAACATTTAGGTCATTTTCGTCCTCCCTAGGCATATTCTTGTCCAATTAGGGTTTTTAACCAATCTTGTGCATCCAATAGGTGTGTTTGTGTCATTGGATGATCAATTTAGGTCATTTTCGATCTCTCAAGGCATATTCTTGTCCAATTAGGGTTTTTAACCAATCTTGTGCATCCAATAGGTGTGTTTGTGTCATTGGATGATCAATTAGGTCATTTTCGTCCTCCCTAGGCTTATTCTTGTCCAATTAGGGTTTTTAACCAATCTTGTGCATCCAATAGGTGTGTTTGTCTCATTGGATGATCAATTAGGTTATTTTCATCCTCCCTAGGCATATTCTTGTCCAATTAGGGTTTTTAACCAATCTTGTGCATCCAATAGGTGTGTTTGTGTCATTGGATGACCAATTAAGTCATTTTCGTCCTCAATAGGCATATTCTTGTCCAATTAGGGTTTTTAACCAATCTTGTGCATCCAATAGGTGTGTCTGTGGCAATGGATGACCAATTAGGTCATTTTCGTCCTCCCTAGGCTTATTCTTGTCCAATTAGGGTTTTTAACCAATCTTGTGCATCCAATAGGTGTGTTTGTGTCATTGGATGATCAATTAGGTCATTTTCGTCCTCCCTAGGCTTATTCTTGTCCAATTAGGGTTTTTAACCAATCTTGTGCATCCAATAGGTGTGTTTGTGTCATTGGATGATCAATTAGGTCATTTTCGTCCTCCCTAGGCTTATTCTTGTCCAATTAGGGTTTTTAACCAATCTTGTGCATCCAATAAGTTGAGTTGTGTCATTGGATTAACATTTAGGTCATATTCGTCCTCCCTAGGCTTATTCTTGTCCAATTAGGGTTTTTAACCAATCTTGTGCATCCAATAGGTGTCTTTGTGTCATTGGATGATCAATTAAGTCATTTTCGTCCACCATAGGCTTATTCTTGTCCAATTAGGGTTTTTAACCAATCTTGTGCATCCAATAAGTAGAGTTGTGTCATTGGATTGACATTTAGGTCATTTTCGTCCTCCCTAGGCTTATTCTTGTCCAATTAGGGTTTTTAACCAATCTTGTGCATCCAATAAGTTCATTTGTGTTATTGGGTTAACATTTAGGTCATTTTCGTCCTCCCTAGGCATATTCTTGTCCAATTAGGGTTTTTAACTAATCTTGTGCATCCAATAGGTGTGTTTGTGTCATTGGATGATCAATTAGGTTATTTTCGTCCTCCCTAGGCTTATTCTTGTCCAATTAGGGTTTTTAACCAATCTTATGCATCCAATAGGTGTGTTTGTGTCATTGGATGACCAGTTAGGTCATTTTCGTCCTCCCTAGGCATATTCTTGTCCAATTAGGGTTTTTAACCAATCTTGTGCATCCAATAGGTGTGTTTGTGTCATTGGATGATCAATTAGGTCATTTTCGTCCTCTCTAGGCTTATTCTTGTCCAATTAGAGTTTTTAACCAATCTTGTGCATCCAATAGGTGTGTTTGTGTCATTGGATGATCAATTAGGTCATTTTCGTCCTCCCTAGGCTTATTCTTGTCCAATTAGGGTTTTTAACCAATCTTGGGCATCCGATAAGTTTGTTTGTGTCATTGAATTAATATTTAGGTCATTTTCGTCCTCCCTAGGCATATTCTTGTCCAATTAGGGTTTTTAACAAATCTTGTGCATCCAATAGGTGTGTTTGTGTCATTGGATGATCAATTAGGTCATTTTCGTCCTCCCTAGGCTTATTCTTGTCCAATTAGGGTTTTTAACCAATCTTGTGCATCCGATAAGTTTGTTTGTGTCATTGAATTAATATTTAGGTCATTTTCGTCCTCCCTAGGCATATTCTTGTCCAATTAGGGTTTTTAACCAATCTTGTGCATCCAGTAGGTGTGTTTGTGTCATTGGATGATCAATTAAGTCATTTATGTCCTCCCTAGGCATATTCTTGTCCAATTAGGGTTTTTATCCAATCTTGTGCATCCAATAGGTGTGTTTGTGTCATTGGATGATCAATTAGGTCATTTTCGTCCTCCCTAGGCTTATTCTTGTCCAATTAGGGTTTTTAACCAATCTTGTGCATCCAATAGGTGTGTTTGTGTCATTGGATGATCAATTAGGTCATTTTCGTCCTCCCTAGGCTTATTCTTGCCCAATTAGGGTTTTTAACCAATCTTGTGCATCCAATAAGTTGAGTTGTGTCATTGGATTAACATTTAGGTCATTTTCGTCCTCCCTAGGCTTATTCTTGTCCAATTAGGGTTTTTAACCAATCTTGTGCATCCCATAGGTGTGTTTGTGTCATTGGATGATCAATTAGGTAATTTTCGTCCTCCCAAGGCTTATTCTTTCCCAATTAGGGTTTTTAACCAATCTTGTGCATCCAATAGGTGTGTTTGTGTCATTGGATGATCAATTAGGTCATTTTCGTCCTCCCTAGGCTTATTCTTGCCCAATTAGGGTTTTTAACCAATCTTGTGCATCCAATAAGTTGAGTTGTGTCATTGGATTAACATTTAGGTCATTTTCGTCCTCCCTAGGCTTATTCTTGTCCAATTAGGGTTTTTAACCAATCTTGTGGATCCAATAAGTTCATTTGTGTCATTGGATTAACATTTAGGTCATTTTCGTCCTCCCTAGGTATATTCTTGTCCAATTAGGGTTTTTAACCAATCCTGTGCATCCAATAGGTGTGTTTGTGTCATTGGATGATCAATTAGGTCATTTTCGTCCTCCCTTATCATATTCTTCTCCAATTAGGGTTTTTAACGAATCTTGTGCATCCAATTTGTGTGTTTTTGTCATTGGATGATCAATTAGGTCATTTTCGTCCTTCCTAGGCTTATTCTTGTCCAATTAGGGTTTTTAACCAATCTTGTGTATCCAATAGGTGTGTTTGTGTCATTGGATGATCAATTAGGTTATTTTCGTCCTCCCTATGCTTATTCTTGTCCAATTAGGGTTTTTTACCAATCTTGTGCATCCAATAAGTTGAGTTGTGTCATTGGATTAACATTTAGGTCATTTTCGTCCTCCCTAGGGTTATTCTTGTCCAATTAGGGTTTTTAACCAATCTTGTGCATCCGATAAGTTTGATTGTGTCATTGAATTAATATTTAGGTCATTTTCGTCCTCCCTAGGCATATTCTTGTCCAATTAGGGTTTTTAACCAATCTTGTGCATCCAATAGGTGTGTTTGTGTCATTGGATGATCAATTAGGTCATTTATGTTCTCCCTAGGCTTATTCTTGTCCAATTAGGGTTTTTAACCAATCTTGTGTATCCAATAGGTGTGTTTGTGTCATTGGATGATCAATTAGGTTATTTTCGTCCTCCCTAGGCTTATTCTTGTCCAATTAGGGTTTTTAACCAATCTTGTGCATCCAATAAGTTGAGTTGTGTCATTGGATTAACATTTAGGTCATTTTCGTCCTCCCTAGGCTTATTCTTGTCCAATTAGGGTTTTTAACCAATCTTGTGCATCCGATAAGTTTGTTTGTGTCATTGAATTAATATTTAGGTCATTTTCGTCCTCCCTATGCATATTCTTGTCCAATCAGGGTTTTTAACCAATCTTGTGCATCCAATAGGTGTGTTTGTGTCATTGGATGATCAATTAGGTCATTTATGTTCTCCCTAGGCTTATTCTTGTCCAATTAGGGTTTTTAACCAATCTTGTGCATCCAATAACTTTGTTTGTGTCATTGAATTAATATTTAGGTCATTTTCGTCCTCCCTAGGCATATTCTTGTCCAATTAGGGTTTTTAACCAATCTTGTGCATCCAATAGGTGTGTTTGTGTCATTGGATGATCAATTAGGTTATTTTCGTCCTCCCTAGGCTTATTCTTGTCCAATTAGGGTTTTTAACCAATCTTGTGCAACCAATAGGTGTTTAACCAATCTTGTGCATCCAATAGGTGTGTTTGTGGCAATAGATGATCAATTAGGTCGTTTTCGTCCTCCCTAGGCTTATTCTTGTCCAATTAGGGTTTTTAACCAATCTTGTGCATCCAATAGGTGTGTTTGTGTCATTGGATGATCAATTAGGTCTTTTTCGTCCTCCCTAGGCTTATTCTTGTCCAATTAGGGTTTTTAACCAATCTTGTGCATCCAATAGGTTTGTTTGGGACATTGGATGATCAATTAGGTCATTTACGTCCTCCCTAGGCTTATTCTTGTCCAATTAAGGTTTTTAACCAATCTTGTGCATCCATTAACTTTGTTTGTGTCATTGAATTAATATTTAGGTCATTTTCGTCATCCCTAGGCATATTCTTGTCCAATTAGGGTTTTTAACCAATCTTGTGCATCTAATAGGTGTGTTTGTGTCATTGGATGATCAATTAGGTCATTTTCGTCCTCCCTAGGCTTATTCTTGTCCAATTAGGGTTTTTAACCAATCTTGTGCATCCAATAGGTGTGTTTGTGTCATTGGATGATCAATTAGGTCATTTTCGTCCTCCCTAGGCTTATTCTTGTCCAATTAGGGTTTTTAACCAATCTTGTGCATCCAATAAGTTGAGTTGTGTCATTGGATTAACATTTAGGTCATTTTCGTCCTCCCTAGGCTTATTCTTGTCCAATTAGGGTTTTTAACCAATCTTGTGCATCCAATAAGTTCATTTGTGTCATTGGATTAACATTTTAGGTCATTTTCGTTCTCCCTAGGCATATTCTTGTCCAATTAGGGTTTTTAACCAATCTTGTGCATCCAATAGGTGTATTTGTGTCATTGGATGATCAATTAGGTTATTTTCGTCCTCCCTAGGCTTATTCTTGTCCAATTAGGGTTTTTAACCAATCTTGTGCATCCAACAAGTTGAGTTGTGTCATTGGATTAACATTTAGGTCATTTTCGTCCTCCCTAGGCATATTCTTGTCCAATTAGGGTTTTTAACCAATCTTGTGCATCCAATAGGTGTGTTTGTGTCATTGGATGATCAATTAGGTCATTTTCGTCCTCCCTAGGCTTATTCTTGTCCAATTAGGGTTTTTAACAAATCTTGTACATCCAATAAGTTCATTTGTGTCATTGGATTAACATTTAGGTCATTTTCGTCCTTTCTAGGCATATTCTTGTCCAATTAGGGTTTTTAACCAATCTTGTGCATCCAATAAGTTGAGTTGTGTCATTGGATTAACATTTAGGTCATTTTCGTCCTCCCTAGGCTTATTCTTGTCCAATTAGGGTTTTTAACCAATCTTGTGCATCCAATACGTTCATTTGTGTCATTGGATTAACATTTAGGTCATTTTCGTCCTCCCTAGGCATATTCTTGTCCAATTAGAGTTTTAGACCAATCTTGTGTAACCAATAGGTGTGTTTGTGTCATTGGATGATCAATTAGGTCATTTCCGTCCTCCTTAGGCATATTCTTTTCCAATTAGGGTTTTTAACCAATCTTGTGCATCCAATAGGTGTGTTTGTGTCATTGGATGATCAATTAGGTCATTTTCGTCCTCCCTAGGCTTATTCTTGTCCAATTAGGGTTTTTAACCTATCTTGTGCATCCAATAGGTGTGTTTGTGTCGTTGGATTAACATTTAGGTCATTTTCGTCCTCCTTAGGCATATTCTTGTCCAATTAGGGTTTTTAACCAATCTTGTGCATCCAATAGGTGTGTTTGTGTCATTGGATGATCAATTAGGTCATTTTCGTCCTCCCTAGGCTTATTCTTGTCCAATTAGGGTTTTTAACCAATCTTGTGCATCCAATAAGTTTATTTGTGTCATTGTATTGACATTTTGGTCATTTTCGTCCTGCCTAGGCATATTCTTGTCCAATTAGGGTTTTTAACCAATCTTGTGCATCCAATAGGTGTGTTTGTGTCATTGGATGATCAATTAGGTTATTTTCGTCCTCCCTAGGCTTATTCTTGTCCAATTAGGGTTTTTAACCAATCTTGTGCATCCAATAGGTTTATTTGTGTCATTGGATGATCAATTAGGTCATTTTCGTCCTCCCTAGGCATATTCTTGTCCAATTAGGGTTTTTAACCAATCTTGTGCATCCAATAGGTTTGTTTGTGTCATTGGATGATCAATTAGGTCATTTTCGTCCTCCATAGGCTTATTCTTGTCCAATTAGGGTTTTTAACCAATCTTGTGCATCCAATAGGTGTGTTTGTGTCATTGGATGATCAATTAGGTCTTTTTCGTCCTCCCTAGGCATATTCTTGTCCAATTAGGGTTTTTAACCAATCTTGTGCATCCAATAGGTGTGTTTGTGTCATTGGATGATCAATTAGGTCATTTTC
Organism: Cicer pinnatifidum; assembly: GCA_037974775.1. NCBI lineage: Eukaryota > Viridiplantae > Streptophyta > Magnoliopsida > Fabales > Fabaceae > Cicer > Cicer pinnatifidum. The sequence continues at coordinate 53,031 of JBBPBR010001243.1, read as the reverse complement.
GTCCTCCCTAGGCTTATTCTTGTCCAATTAGGGTTTTTAATCAATCTTGTGCATCCAATAGGTGTGTTTGTGGCAATGGATGATCAATTAGGTCATTTTCGTCCTCCCTAGACTTATTCTTGTCCAATTAGGGTTTTTAACCAATCTTGTGCATCCAATAGGTGTGTTTGTGTCATTGGATGATCAATTAGGTCATTTTTGTCCTCCCTAGGCTTATTCTTGTCCAATTAGGGTTTTTAACCAATCTTGTGCATCCAATAAGTTCATTAGTGTCATTGGATGATCAATTGGTCATTTTCGTCCTCCCTAGGCATGTTCTTGTCCAACTAGGGTTTTTAACCAATCTTGTGCATCCAATAGGTGTGTTTGTGTCATTGGATGATCAATTAGGTCATTTTCGTCCTTGCTACGCTTATTCTTGTCCGATTAGGGTTTTTAACCAATCTTGTGCATCCAATAGGTGTGTTTGTGTCATTGGATGATCAATTAGGTCATTTTCGTCCTCCCTAGGCTTATTCTTGTCCAATTAGGGTTTATAACCGATCTTGTACATCCAATAAGTTCATTTGTCATTGGATTAACATTTAGGTCATTTTCGTCCTCCCTAGGCATATTCTTGTCCAATTAGGGTTTTTAACCAATCTTGTGCATCCAATAGGTGTGTTTGTGTCATTGGATGATCAATTAGGTCATTTTCGTCCTCCCTAGGCTTATTCTTGTCCAATTAGGGTTTTTAACCAATCTTGTGCATCCAATAAGTTGAGTTGTGTCATTGGATTAACATTTAGGTCATTTTCGTTCTCCCTAGGCTTATTCTTGTCCAATTAGGGTTTTTAACCAATCTTGTGCATCCAATAGGTGTGTTTGTGTCATTGGATGATCAATTAGGTCATTTTCGTCCTCCCTAGGCTTATTTTTTTTCAATTAGGGTTTTTAACCAATCTTGTGCATCCAATAGCTGTGTTTGTGTCATTGGATGATCAATTAGGTCATTTTCGTCCTCCCTAGGCTTATTCTTGTCCAATTAGGGTTTTTAACCAATCTTGTGCATCCGATAAGTTTGTTTGTGTCATTGAATTAATATTTAGGACATTTTCGTCCTCCCTAGGCATATTCTTGTCCAATTAGGGTTTTTAACCAATCTTGTGCATCCAATAGGTGTGTTTGTGTCATTGGATGATCAATTAGGTCATTTTTGTCCTCCCAAGGCTTATTCTTGTCCAATTAGGGTTTTTAACCAATCTTGTGCATCCAATAAGTTCAATTGTGTCATTGGATTAACATTTAGGTCATTTTCGTCCTCCCTAGGCTTATTCTTGTCCAATTAGGGTTTTTAACCAATCTTGTGCATCCAATATGTGTGTTTATGTCATTGGATGATCAATTAGGTCATTTTCGTCCTCCCTAGGGTTATTCTTGTCCAATTAGGGTTTTTAACCAATCTTGTGCATCCAATAAAGTTCATTTGTGTCATTGGATTAACATTTAGGTCATTTTCGTCCTCCCTAGGCATATTCTTGTCCAATTAGGGTTGTTAACTAATCTTGTGCATCCAATAGGTGTGTTTGTGTCATTGGATGATCAATTAGGTCATTTTCGTCCTCCTTAAGCTTATTCATGTCCAATTAGGGTTTTTAACCAATCTTGTGCATCCAATAGGTGTGTTTGTGTCATTGGATGATCAATTAGGTCATTTTCGTCCTCCCTAGGCTTATTCTTGTCCAATTAGGGTTTTTAACCAATCTTGTGCATCCAATAAGTTAATTTGTGTCATTGGATGATCAATTAGGTCATTTTCGTCCTCCCTAGGCATATTCTTGTCCAGTTAGGGTTTTTAACCAATCTTGTGCATCCAATAGGTGTGTTTGTGTCATTGGATGATCAATTAGGTCATTTTGCGTCCTCCCTAGGCTTATTCTTGTCCAATTAGGGTTTTTAAGCAATCTTGATCATCCAATAAGTTCATTTGTGTCATTGGATTAACATTTAGGTCATTTTCGTCCTCCCTAGGCATATTCTTGTCCAATTAGGGTTTTTAACCAATCTTGTGCATCCAATAGGTGTGTTTGTGTCATTGGATGATCAATTAGGTCATTTTCGTCCTCCCTAGGCTTATTCTTGTCCAATTAGGGTTTTTAACCAATCTTGTGCATCCAATAAGTTCATTTGTGTCATTTTCGTCCTCCCTAGGCTTATTCTTGTCCAATTAGGGTTTTTAACCAATCTTGTGCATCCAATAAGTTGAGTTGTGTCATTGGATTAACATTTAGGTCATTTTCGTTCTCCCTAGGCTTATTCTTGTCCAATTAGGGTTTTTAACCAATCTTGTGCATCCAATAAGTTCATTTGTGTTATTGGATTAACATTTAGGTCATATTCGTCCTCCCTAGGCATATTCTTGTCCAATTAGGGTTTTTAACCAATCTTGTCCATCCAATAGGTGTGTTTGTGTCATTGGATGATCAATTAGGTCATTTTCGTCCTCCCTAGCCTTATTCTTGTCCAATTAGGGTTTTTAACCAATCTTGTGCATCCAATAGGTGTGTTTGTGTCATTGGATGATCAATTAGGTCATTTTCGTCCTCCCTAGGCTTATTCTTGTCCAATTAGGGTTTTTAACCAATCTTGTGCATCCAATAAGTTCCTTTGAGTCATTGGATTAACATTTAGGTCATTTTCGTCCTCCCTAGGCATATTCTTGTTTAATTAGGGTTTTTAACCAATCTTGTGCATCCAATAGGTGTGTTTGTGTCATTGGATGATCAATTAGGTCATTTTCGTCCTCCCTAGGCTTATTCTTGTCCAATTAGGGTTTTTAACCAATCTTGTGCATCCAATAAGTTGAGTTGTGTGATTGGATTAACATTTAGGTCATTTTCGTCCTTCCTAGGCTTATTCTTGTCCAATTAGGGTTTTTAACCAATCTTGTGCATCCAATAGGTGTGTTTGTGTCATTGGATGATCAATTAGGTCATTTTCGTCCTCCCTAGGCTTATTCTTGCCCAATTAGGGTTTTTAACCAATCTTGTGCATCCAATAAGTTGCGTTGTGTCATTGGATTAACATTTAGGTCATTTTCGTCCTCCCTAGGCTTATTCTTGTCCAATTAGGGTTTTTAACCAATCTTGTGCATCCAATAAGTTGAGTTGTGTCATTGGATTAACATTTAGGTCATTTTCGTCCTCCCGAGGCTTATTCTTGTCCAATTAGGGTTTTTAACCAATCTTGTGCATCCAATAGGTGTGTTTGTGTCATTGGATGATCAATTAGGTCATTTTCGTCCTCCCTAGGCTTATTCTTGCCCAATTAGGGTTTTTAACCAATCTTGTGCATCCAACAAGTTCATTTGTGTCATTGGATTAACATTTAGGTCATTTTCGTCCTCCCTAGGCATATTCTTGTCCAATTAGGGTTTTTAACCAATCTTGTGCATCCAATAGGTGTGTTTGTGTCATTGGATGATCAATTAGGTCATTTTCGTCCTCCCTATGCTTATTCTTGTCCAATTAGGGTTTTTAACTAATCTTGTGCATCCAATAAGTTCATTTGATTCATTGGATGATCAATTAGGTCATTTTCGTCCTTCCTAGGCATATTCTTGTCCAACTAGGGTTTTTAACCAACCTTGTGCATCCAATAGGTGTGTTTGTGTCATTGGATGATCAATTAAGTCATTTTCGTCCTCCTTAGGCTTATTCTTGTCCAATTAGGGTTTTTAACCAAACTTGTGCATCCAATAAGTTCATTTGTGTCATTGGATTAACATTTAGGTCATTTTCGTCCTCCCTAGGCATATTCTTGTCCAATTAGGGTTTTTAACCAATCTTGTGCATCCAATAGGTGTGTTTGTGTCATTGGATGATCAATTAGGTCATTTTCGTCCTCCCTAGGCTTATTCTTGCCCAATTAGGGTTTTTAACCAATCTTGTGCATCCAATAAGTTGAGTTGTGTCATTGGATTAACATTTAGGTCATTTTCGTCCTCCCTAGGCTTATTCTTGTCCAATTAGGGTTTTAACCAATCTTGTGCATCCAATAAGTTCATTTGTGTCATTGGATTAACATTTAGGTCATTTTCGTCTTCCCTAGGCATATTCTTGTCCAATTAGAGTTTTAGACCAATCTTGTGCATCTAATAGGTGTGTTTGTGTCATTGGATGATCAATTAGGTTATTTCCGTCCTCCCTAGGCTAATTCTTTTCCAATAAGGGTTTTTAACTAATCTTGTGCATCCAATAAGTTCATTTGTGTCATTGGATGATCAATTAGGTCATTTTCGTCCTCCCTAGGCATATTCTTGTCCAATTAGGGTTTTTAACCAATCTTGTGCATCCAATAGGTGTGTTTGTGTCATTGGATGATCAATTAGGTCATTTTCGTCCTCCCTAGGCTTATTCTTGTCCAATTAGGGTTTTTAACCAATCTTGTGCATCCAATAGGTGTGTTTGTGTCATTGGATGATCAATTAGGTCATTTTCGTCCTCCCTAGGCAGATTCTTGTCCAATTAGGGTTTTTAACGAATCTTGTGCATCCAATAGGTGTGTTTGTGTCATTGGATGATCAATTAGGTTATTTTCGTCCTCCCTAGGCTTATTCTTGTCCAATTAGGGTTTTTAACCAATCCTGTGCATCCAATAAGTTGAGTTGTGTCATTGGATTAACATTTAGGTCATTTTCGTCCTCCCTAGGCTTATTCTTGTCCAATTAGGGTTTTTAACCAATCTTGTGCATCCAATAGGTGTGTTTGTGTCATTGGATGATCAATTAGGTCATTTTCGTCCTCCCTAGGCTTATTCTTTCCCAATTAGGGTTTTTAACCAATCTTGTGCATCCAATAAGTTGAGTTGTGTCATTAGATTAACATTTAGGTCATTTTCGTCCTCCCTAGGCTTATTCTTGTCCAATTAGGGTTTTTAACCAATCTTGTGCTTCCAATAAGTTCATTTGTGTAATTGGATTAACATTTAGGTCATTTTCGTCCTCCCTATGCATATTCTTGTCCAATTAGGGTCTTTAACCAATCTTGTGCATCCAATAGGTGTGTTTGTGTCATTGGATGATCAATTAGGTCATTTTCGTCCTCCCTATGCTTATTCTTGTCCAATTAGGGTTTTTAACCAATCTTGTGCATCCAATAGGTGTGTTTGTGTCATTGGATGATCAATTAGGTCATTTTCGTCCTCCCTAGGCTTATTCTTGCCCAATTAAGGTTTTTAACCAAACTTGTGCATCCAATAATTTGAGTTGTGTCATTGGATTAGCATTTAGGTCATTTTCATCCTCCCTAGGCATATTCTTGTCCAATTAGGGATTTTAACCAATCTTATGCATCCAATAGGTGTGTTTGTGTCATTGGATGATCAATTATGTTATTTTCGTCCTCCCTAGGCTTATTCGTGTCCAATTAGGGTTTTTAACTAATCTTGTGCATCCAATAAGTTCATTTGTGTCATTGGATGATCAATTAGGTCATTTTCGTCCTCCCTAGGCATATTCTTGTCCAATTAGGGTTTTTAACCAATCTTGTGCATCCAATAGGTGTGTTTGTGTCATTGGATGATCAATTAGGTTATTTTCGTCCTCCCTAGGCTTATTCTTGTCCAATTAGGGTTTTTAACCAATCTTGTGCATCCAATAAGTTGAGTTGTGTCATTGGATTAACATTTAGGTCATTTTCGTTCTCCCTAGGCTTATTCTTGTCCAATTAGGGTTTTTAACCAATCTTGTGCATCCAATAAGTTCATTTGTGTTATTGGATTAACATTTAGGTCATATTCGTCTTCCCTATGCATATTCTTGTCCAATTAGGGTTTTTAACCAATCTTGTGCATCCAATAGGTGTGTTTGTGTCATTGGATGATCAATTAGGTCATTTTCGTCCTCCCTAGGCATATTCTTGTCCAATTAGGGTTTTTAACCAATCTTGTGCATCCAATAGGTGTGTTTGTGTCATTGGATGATCAATTAGGTCATTTTCGTCCTCCCTAGGCTTATTCTTGTCCAATTAGGGTTTTTAACCAATGTTGTGCATCCGATAAGTTTGTTTGTGTCATTGAATTATTATTTAGGTCATTTTCGTCCTCCCTAGGCATATTCTTGTCCAATTAGGGTTTTTAACCAATCTTGTGCCTCCAATAGGTGTGTTTGTGTCATTGGATAATCAATTAAGTCATTTATGTCCTCCCTAGGCATATTCTTGTCCAATTAGGGTTTTTAACCAATCTTGTGCATCCCATAGGTGTGTTTGTGTCAGTGGATGATCAATTAGATCATTTTCGTCCTCCCTTGGCTTATTCTTGCCCAATTAGGGTTTTTAACCAATCTTGTGCATCCAATAAGTTGAGTTGTGTCATTGGATTAACATTTAGCTCATTTTCGTCCTCCCTAGGCTTATTCTTGTCCAATTAGGGTTTTTAACCAATCTTGTGCATCCAATAAGTTCATTTGTGTCATTGGATTAACATTTAGGTCATTTTCGTCCTCCCTAGGTATATTCTTATCCAATTAGAGTTTTAGACCAATCTTGGGCATCCAATAGGTGTGTTTGTGTCATTGGATGATCAATTAGGTTATTTTCGTCCTCCCTAGGCTTATTCTTGTCCAATTAGGGTTTTTAACTCATCTTGTGCATCCAATAAGTTCATTTGTGTCATTGGATGATCAATTAGGTCATTTTCGTCCTCCCTAGGCATATTCTTGTCCAATTAGGGTTTTTAACCAATCTTGTGCATCCAATAGGTGTGTTTGAGTCATTGGATGATCAATTAGGTCATTTTCGTCCTCCCT